>CM062820.1:716533791-716834281 GCA_031772625.1 Pinus tabuliformis
CCATAAACATAGGCAGGGGCCTATGGAAAATCTTGTAGTACTCAGAGAGACCTTTCCAACAAGGTATCGTATATGCCAAATGGAGATAATATGACCAAGTTATGACCTCAGGAAGTTGGCTGCCCAACTAACCCCAATAGGGCCCACAAATTCTTGGCGTTACATCTTTGGGGTTAGGGTTTTGGTTGTTTAGGGTTTTCTCATGTTTTTCAATAATAAATAGGCCCTTGAGCCTCATTGTAACACTATTCAGAGGCATGTAGCCACCACATATCTTCTCAGAGATAAGCTACCATCACCCAAGCTAGCCTTATTTCCATTCTGTTTGTAATCATATTTCAGTATTTGATATTAATTAAATGAAGTGTTATTTCTACTACACCTTTGTATTTATGGTTATATCTGTAATTTGTTGCATTCTAGTTTAAGTTCGGATCAATGGTATCATAGCAGTCTGCTCTTTCTCTGGTTTTCTTTGCATGTCCCCAATGAGGTCGGGATATAAAGAATTAGGGCTTGAACTGGTCGAAACTTTGCAAGACCAGCCTCGCAAATCCTGACGGCCTCCCATGGTGGAAGAAAATAAATATGAAGGGTGAGGAGATCCTTTCAAAATATTGCTCGAAGAAGCCCTCGAGCGACAAAGGAATGCAATGATGGACAACTTAGCCTAGATCCTTCAGTGGCTACCAATGGGCAACGCATATACTTCTAGCAGCTACTCTGGAAGTGCCACACCCTTTAAGGTACAAGTTAGCTTTGACATTCCCATATTTGAGGGTCAGATAGATGTGGACGTCCTAGATAAATGGTTAAATCTACTAGAAGGATATTTTTATGTTCATGATTTTTCCAGCAGGGAAAAGGTTACTTTTTTCTCTTCTCAAAGCCGTCCCCACGTCAAGGACTAGTGGGAAACCTACTGTGAGAATAAGGATGAAAGTACACCCTCACTATTTTCAGCTGCACCCACTTGGGATTCATTTTAGGATGCCATCAAGGATCAGTACTACCCTGTCGGGAGCTATGAGGATAAATACATAAAGTGCGCAACACTGTGACAAGGAAGGAACCAAGACATGCCGAAGTTTACCATTATTTTTCATACACTTCACACAAAGTTGGTATCAAGGACTATGAGAAACATTTAGTACTCAAGTATCGTGACTATCTACACAGGTACATCCAGGACGAGATCGAGTTCCTAGACATCTCCTTGCTCGGCACAGCGTACTAATACATTGTCAAGATTGAGCATAAGCTTAAACAGAAAAAGTGAGACTTTGGATCTGCGAATCTAAAGCAAGGGAAAGACGCCCCCAAATTATAGAGCAAATGGAAAAGCCAAGGCAGGGTGACCCAAGATAACCCGTCAAAGCCGCAAGCAAATAATAACACCACGAAGACGAAGAAGAACACGAGAAAGAGGTGTGAATTCCATAAGAGCTCCACTCACAACACAAGTGAGTGTCCAACCAAGTAGTCATTGGTGGTTGAGTTGAAGGCTTTTGAATTCGATGCATGTTCCGACTCTGAGTCAGAACCCGATAAGGGGAATGACAAAAGGAAGCAGATCATTGACGCGGAGCCTAATGCCACTGTGGCCACCACCAAGATTTAAAAGATTGAGCCTGGAGATATAGAAGAGGGGGAGTGCCTATTCCACTCACAGATGTGGGTGATTGGTTCTCCATTGTAGTTCATTGTCGATAGTGGGCAGAAAAAGAACCTCATTCCAGCATAGGTCATGAAGTGGTTGGGCCTACCCACTACAACACATTTGTAGTCGTACACCATCAGGTGGCTTCCCCAAGGATGAGATCCCCGTTTCAGCCAACAGTGTCGCCTTCCCTACAACATCAAGCCCTTCACGGATGAGGTACTGTGTGATGTTGCTCCTCTTGAAGTTTGTGAGGTATTATTAGGACAACCATACATATGGAAGTGACATGTTGTATATGAGTCTAGATCTCGCTCTGTTATTATTTATTTAGGTACTACATTATACAAGATACCAGAGGTAGCCCCACCTACCGCCATCTCTTTGATCTCTGCTAATAAATGCAATAAGGTCATCTCCCAGACTAGGAAATTTTTTTGCTTTTTGATTCTCTCTCAGAGTAAGGTGAAGGTCGTAGCCACATCCATGGCCCCCAGGAAGGGTTCCTCCACGCAGCAGAAGCAGGTGGATACAATCGTAGAAGAATACAGGGACATCTTCTCCTCACCCACACGAGTACCCTTGCATTTTCAGGTCAAGCATTCAATTGATCCAACTCCCGGAGCACCTCTACCCAATGGGCCGATATATCGCCACTCCATCCTAGAAAATTAAGAGATCAAGTAGAAAATCCAAGAGTTGTTGCAAAAGGGGCAAATACAACCAAGTTCCTTGCCTTGTGGGAGCCCGATTGTACTTGTACAAAAGAAGGATGGGACCTGGAGGCTCTGCATTGATTACTGGCACTAAACAAAATCACTGTCAAGAACAGGTATCCAATCCCACTAATTGATGACTTGCTGGACCAACTCAAGGGGGCCAAGTATTTCAGCAAGATCAATCTGAAGTCTGGTTATCACCAGGTTCCAGTAGAGCCCACATATGTATGGAAGGTTGCCTTTAAATCCAAGGAAGTCCTTTTTCTAAGATGGCTATATTAGCAGCCTGCAAGAAGAGTATCACAACAGAGGACATTGCTAAACTCTTCTTTGAACGAGTATGGGTACATTTTTGGATCTCGCTGACCATTATATCAGATTGGAATAATAGGTTCCTGAGCACATTCTACTCAAGCCTCTGGACATTATTGGACACCAAGCTCACCAAATCGACTGCCTTCCATCCCCATACTGATGGCCAGATGGAGGTCGTCAATAGGATGATAGTGCACATACTCTGCATGTACAACTCCAAGCATCCTCGAACCTGGGATGAGAGTCTTCCATATGTGCAACATAATTATAATAGAGCTCTCCATAGCTCGATTGGTCACAATCCCTTTCAAGTGGGTCTAGGATTTCAACCATTGTGTCGAATTGATGTTGTCATGCCTCATGTGTCTATGCAGACATAATCCACACATGTACTGTATGAGGCTGATAAAGCGACCATATTTATTGAATGCACCCAACACATCTGGCAGCAGGTTCATGACATCTTGGATAAGTTAAATGCCAAGTACAAGCAGCGACATGATCAACATCAGGTGCCACACAAGTTTCATGTGGGCGACAAAATCTGGTTGCATTTGCAGAAAGAACACCTTACCGGAGCCCATCGGAAGCTCAGACCACTCTGATATGGTTCTTATACCATTACTAAGGTTGTGGGAGACAATTATTTTGTGTTCAACATTCCCCCATTCCTTGGCCTGCACCTAGTGTTCAATGTGGACCGCATTCGACCATACTTCCCGCCATTATTGGACACATTAGACTTTGCAGAACAACTCACACCAACAGAGTTAAACCAAAACTACGTGGAACAGGCTACAACTAATCGGATTATGGACACACAGGTCAAGAACACTCACCAGCAAAAGAACCAACTATATCGAGTTGTCAAAGCTGGCCAACTCTTGCACCAAGGCAAGTGGCTCACTAGGGACCACGTTCAACAGAAATTTCCTCACCTCATGGAGGCTTTGCACGCAATGGGGACCATTAATTCCGAAGGGGGGATGAATGATCCAGGTGGATATTGGTGGCCACCCACCTATCCCACCTATACCTCTAGTCAGTTTCATTTGTTTCATTGTTTATTTCAACATTTACTATTTTTAGCAATTTTTTAGGTCCTGAACTACTGGAGCGGTTTTGACCCCCCTAAACGACGTTTTTTTGAGGTCCGCTACAGGCCCATAGTCATAGGCAAGGGTCTATGCCAAATATTGTAGTACTCGGAGAGACATTTCCAACAAGGTATCGTACACACCAAACAAAGATCATATGACCAAATTATGACCCCAGGAAGTTGGTTGCCCAACTAACCCCAACGAGCCCCAAAACTCTTATCGTTACATCTCCTGGTGTTAGGGTTTTCTCATGTTTTTCAATAATAAATAGGCCCTTGAGCCTCCTTGTAACACAGTTCAGAGGCATGTAGTCGCCACATCTCTTCTCAGAGATAAGCTACCATCGCCCAAGCTAGTCTTATTTCCATTATGTTTGTAAGCATATTTCAGTATTTGATATTAATGAAATGAAGTGTCATTTCTGTTGCATCTTTATATTTATGGTTATATCTGTAATTTGTTGCATTCCTGTTTAAATTGTGATCATCATAACATAATTACTATACATCAAGGTCAAGGTTAAGAGAACTTCTTTTATTCACACACAACATTGAGAACAATTGTTCCCAACATAGCCAAGGTAACTGACACCTCAGATCCATTTACTTTACCTTTTCTAGTTACCTTTCTCATCACTGTATTGCCACCGTCCATTTACCGCAATGGACCCAACCAGTGCAATTGACTATCATAGACTTACAATCTGTTGCGCTCACTCATGCACCGAGATTCATCCATGTCTTACATTACCTGTTGACTACCACACAACTCTCCTCGAGCTCCATTAACTTTCCTCTTTCCCAAACAATTCCCAAGGCACTCAAAACATAAAAGGCAAGACAAGAAACAACCAAGAAGGAAACCATGAAACCAATAACAACACCACAACCCAGGTGGCATTTCCATTCAAAAGACGCAAACAAAACCACAATCAAGCACAACAAAGCACCAAAAGGCTAAAAGCACAAGACTAGCAACAAACACCATGACTCAACCCCCATGGTTCCCAAGGAAACTCAACCAGAGCCTTCTTCAAGATTTCATGGAAACCTCTCTTGCCATGCAACTCCCTGCATCATACTGTCATAAACACATAACTGTCAGTGCATAAGTAAACATAACAATACATCAATTACCTTATCTTGTTGTGCCAAGCATGTTGCTTGCAACTGAACACATCCCCACCATCTCTCAAGGGACTCTAATCCTTTGATAGATCCACTTGTAACTAGATATTGGCTAATATACCTGTCAAGTACATGTTTATGATTGTATCACATATCCACATAATACTAAACAAAATCAAGGTTAAGAAGATTCCCTGTATGCAAGGCCCTCATTTCATTTGGAGTTAGGGTTTCCAAACAAAGCCATAGGAAAATTTTTCCAATTCCTTTCTTTTACCCTTTTTACCTTGCTGCAATCGAGGCTTACTATGTATTGTCACATCACCCAACTGTTATTTATATATACACATGAAGTGTTTACCTTCTCATGCTAATACCTAACATGTTACCTTGAAACTTCTCACACATGTCAACCACATGTTCCAAATATCAAGACAATCATATCTATCAATTTGAGATCAACCTTTACCAAGACTAACAATCATGTCATAATTCATAGTCAACTCATAGTCCTTAGACACAATGCTACAACTGTCACCTACTATACTCAAGTACATATCAATTGTCTAAACACATATGTGTTAGTACAATCCTCTTAAAACAAGATCATTTCGGAAAGAAACCTTATAAACACATACTCATATTATGCAATTCAGCAAACATCCAACCAACTTGCAAATGTACCATGTTAAATAAATCAACTAGACGACATAATAAACACCAAACACTCAACATCAAATAGATGAAATAACCAAGAATGAAGCACCAAGTATACTACATAAGCAAACTCATACCTTAGTGTACCTCAGGGAGGCTATCTTGTATGCACAATCAATCTCGGTAGCAAGATATAGCTTTACAACATGTCAGCTCAAACATAAATAAGATCACGATATCCATAACACTAACTAACTAAAATGTTCACATCATAAACTCATAAGCATTTATCATTTATGCATAGCAAATCACACATGTATAATCGATCTATATTAGTAACACATAATGCAACACAATAAGTTGACTCATACTTGAATGTCGTAATCCTAACCATCTGCATAGGCCAATCCATTTTTAGCATGATGGATATAGCATCAAGATATTAATGTTATAACCCTAATCGTCAATCTAACTAACATATAACAATAACAAGTTAACCTATAACATACTCATCAACAACATATAACATGATCATCAAGTTATCTAGTATAAACAAAAATAGCAATGCATACAACCATAGATTACTATCATTCATGACTATCTGACACATGTGCATACGACTATACTAATCAACTATCATCTATCATGTATGTAATCATAGCATCAAAAACATGTACATAAACCTCATGTAAATAAACCTAATGCATATAACAATCCTTAACTTTCATACCTGCATGCCAAACATACAATACTTGTATGACGATCTTCTCTTGCCTCGAGGTCCATTGCTGCAACTTCGTTTTGATAGTCTGCATCTATTGCTCTATCTCAGCCAACACATTAGCATCATAAAAACCAATAGCATCATGATGACCTAAATTGCATACAATGACTTCACAAAGCATATTTGACCTACTATTCATGCATAACTATGACCAAGGCAATACATGCATAACAACTGCATAATCAACCATACACACAGGAAGACATACCCTAGGACAAAACCTTCAACCTTCACATGGCGACATCACTACAACCATGATCAACACCATGAAAATGCAGCAAACACACAGACTACATGCATAAGGAACATATATGCAACCAATGATGAAAGCATGATCAACACACAACCCAAGGAGAGCGCAACCACACTCTAATACCACTTTTAACAACCTCCTCCCACATCTACCCAAGCAACCGTCCAGCTGGGTAAACATGCGACGAGAGGCTAACATGATATGATTCAACCTCCTAGGTAACCTTAAGGAAATGGAATCGATGAAAACACATCATACAGACTTCCTTCAGGTGCTTTAGGACCCCAGGAGTTAATCCACCACTCTAGGTGCCCAACCCTTGAGTTAACCTATCATTTAGATGAATTAAACCCAAAGTTGATCCCATGACAAGGCATGCATGCGCCCAACAACTCAAAGTCGCTCTCATAGGCTTGCCTGCCAGCGACTAGAGACCCAAATTGTTAGTTCTATGCCAGTGACTCTGGGATTTGAGCCACTTTTTCAGGCTCAAAGCCTAGGTCACTACCCAGAATTGAACCATCTCTTCAAATCAGTAAAATAACATATAAATGACAATACTAAAGCAAAAACTTGTTTAAGACCTTGACAAGGCCCCTACTAGCTATGATAGGCATTTTGTCAAACACTTAGTAAATATGCAATCTACAGGTGTAAATACCAGTTCTGAGTATAGGGGTCTCATACTTATCTGAGATTCATTATGAAAAATTGTCTCCTTATCACATTAGCTGCTATTTCATCCATTAGGTCATAGATACATTGATCATTCAATAACAAGTAAGAACATGATGAGAGCCACTCATGGTTGTTGTCATAAAACATGTAAATAACCAACATAATAGGGACAAAAATACCAATGAAATCACAACCATGTAAACCACATATAATCCATCATAATACTCATAGAAATACCAAGAGATGTCACCTTTCATTAATGATGAAAAATCCAAACCCGGGATGGGACTTCCACCCAACCGTAGAATGGATGAGCTAAATCTTTCTTCAACCATTAACCCTCATGCCATATTCCAAGCATGAATGTGGGATCTCACAGAACACATCAATAAAAACTCATCCAGGGCTTCCAAAGACCATCCACCTCAACCCATTAGATAATGATTCCACCTCACGGTCAAACATCACCAAAACCATCACCAGATCGATCTCCATCCTAGCCATCCATGGGTCCAACCAATGCTCCAGGACTAGTAACTCGACCCACCAAGGGCTCCTGAGCATTTGTACAAACAAGGCTACAAGACTAGTAACTCAACCCAAGTTGTTACAAGGCTCCAGAGCATTTGTCCAACCAAGGCTACAGGAACTAGTAACTCGACCCAAGCTAAGGAAACATGAGAACCAACCAAAAACACAAGGAAATAAACCCACGAACTCCATGATTATCCAAGAAATGGTAAGGCTATGCTATCCACTATCAATCCAGGCAATCCTCCATGCCAATGATAGATCATGACCAAAAATCCACATGCATATGCCATGCATGCCAAAACTAGTGAAGAAGACATACGTGCAACTCGGTACCTGCAATCAAATATAATGTAGTTGCTGGTCCCAATTCCTCCTTGCGCTTTCCTGATTTTCCTTTGCTTTCTTGCTCGAAGAATCCAAGTATACCACACCCTCCAAGAGTACTCCAAGAAAACTCTAAGTGTCCAAGAGTATGAGAGAGAGAATAATGAGAGAGAGCTCTAACACTGAATTGACCAAGTCTTTCCCACTAATCCTCAGAAGCCTTTTTATTAACGAGGCCTCTATTTTCTTCGTTTTCCATTATTTTCCTTCATTTTCCTCCTCACATGCAACCTGTGACCTTTCACCTTCCTTTTCTCCTAATTCCCATTATTTTCATAAATAAAATGCCAATAAATGCCTCATGCCTTTCCAAAACCTTAGCCATTTCCTTTGCCAATTTTTTAGCCATAATAAACTGAATCAACACCCATTAAGATGTTTCCCCCACCATTCAACTTGGATATGTGTCCCATCACCGTGGCCTTATATATTTTTACATGGATTTTTAACCAGAGCTGTTACACTAAAGATGGACCCGGAGAAGGTGAAAGCTATGAAAGAATGGTCTACCTCAAGGATTATTCATGAGGTAATATGTTTTCATCAATTGGCTAGTATTTATAGAAATTTTATTAGAAATTTCATCCATATACGTGCACCTACGTGGAGACTATTAAAAAGGAACAACAACCATGTAAATAGACTACTACAAGTGATGAAGCATTTGAACTACTAAAAAGAAGATAATAGAGCAACCGATTTTAGCTCTACTTGATTTTCAAAAACCTTTGCAAGTCTAGTGTGATGCAAGTGGAACAACCAATAGTGTTGTTCCCATTCAGAAAATAGACTTTTTGCTTATTTTATCAAGAAGTTGAATGAAATTCCACATGTGACAAAGATTTTCTATGCATTGATACAAGCCCTCAAAAAATGGAGGCATTGTCTCATGCCTAGGGAATTTATTTTATATACTAACAATCATGCCTTGTAGTTTTTAACTAGGTAAGAGAAATTAAGCTAGAAGCATGCCAAATGGGTTGAGTTCATGCAAAATTTTACTCTTTTTTCTTAAACATATAAGTGGGAACGCTAACAAGGTCACGAATGCTCTGAGCAGGAGGCTTTTAATTTTGCAGGAATTCCAAGTGGGCACTTTGGGATTTCAAAATCCCAAAGAAATGTACAAGGAGGACCTAGAGTTTAAAGAATCCTATGAAGCATGTGAGAACACAACGTTGAGAGACATAACCAATTGGATCAAATATATGATTCAGGAGGGGCTATTGTTTAAGGGAAACAAATTGTGCATTCCTAAGTGTTCAATAAGAGACAATAAGCAAAAGAAAAACATTGTGGGGGACTTGTTGGTTATTTTGGGCATGATAGAACTCATGCCCAACTAAGATAATTTTATTATTGGCCAGGAATGAGATCTTATGTCAAGAGATTTGTGGACAAATGTAAAATTTGTCAATAAGGAAAATGAAAACAACAAAACATTGGTTTATATCAATCACTGGTCATACCAAACAGACCATGGGAATCCATTAGTATGGATTTTGTAGTGGGTTTACCCAGAACTCAGACAAAGAATGACTAACTTTTCATAGTGGTGGACAGTTTCTAAAAATGGCACACATTACACCATGTTCAAAATAAGTGATGCCACCCACATTGCAAATTTATTTTTTAGAGAAATTGTGAGATTAGATGGGCTACCCAGGAGCATAGTCTTAGACTGAGACACACAATTTATTGGGAACTTTTGGAGGAATTTATGCAAGAATCTTGGAACAAACCTTTTATATAGCTCAAACTATCACCCTCAAACAAATGGATAGTGAAACAATTAATAAAATTTTAGGAAATCTGTTAAGGATTTTAGCAAATGAACACAAAAATCAGTGGGACCAAGCTCTCACTTTAGCTAAAATTGCCTATAATGACTCTCCTAACAGGAGTACATGTAAAATTTTGTTTCAAATAATGTATGGCATGCACCCCATAGGCATTACTGAACTCAGGAACTTGGGTAAAGAGGAATTGAGAAGTGATGATGCAGAGAAGTTTGCTACAACAATGCAAGAATTACATGAAAAAATCAAAGGACAACTTCAAGACAGTAGTGATAAGTACAAACAAAGAGTATACCTCAGGAAAAGAGAAGTAAAGTTTAAATTTGGGGATACAATGCTAGATCATCTGAGAAAGGAAAGATTTCCCTAAAATGAGTATAATAAATTGATTGAAGAAGATAGGACCACCCAGAAGTTACATTTAGCAAAGATCCTTGATAAAAAAGTTTCTACGAGAAATACAAAGAAAAAATATTATGAGCACTTGGTCAACTAGAAGGGTCTTCCAGACAAATATGCGGTTTGGATGAATGCTACAAAGATCCAGAAACATGGAAAAATAGTTGCATATCTATTAGTGGCAAAAAATGACAAAAATCAGCGATGGAGATCTCTTGGTTAGGGCCCCAATTAGGGTGTTATTTATTTGGGATGGTGATTCTGACTAGTTCAAATGGGTCTAGTTGCCCTCACTCTCCCTATTGACGTGTGATGTCTCTAATTACCATAAATAGGAAGAGGTAATTAAACTTACCCTCTTGCAGTGAACATGCAATAAATTAGTCCTTCAGTTGACACAAGGGCTCAACCAAGCCACCAATGAGGTTGCTCCTTCGCAAGGAGACTTCTACAAATGAAATGGGTTGAGGGACTTGGGATAGAGTGTGATCCCTACCCCTTGTAGTAGGTGGATCTCGCCCAAGTTGGTGGATGAAAGTGTTATACCATCTAACACATTAGGTTTAAGATGGATGATTAGGGACAATAGGGTAGAGTGTTATCCTTACCTCTGATAAGTTGATCTCACTTATTTTCAGGGAATTTGGGATAGAGTGTGATCCCTACACATTGGGGTAGGTTGATCTTGCCCATTGTCTTTAGTTTCATGTCCTAGATTTGGCTCCCCGATTATCATGATGTTGATTCCGGGTGGTAGCAGAGTCACCTTGATGGTGATAGAGTTAGGGTGGTAGATGGAGATCCCCTGCAACATTTATTCTTCTTTAGATTCGAGAGTGTTTAGCATGGGATGAGCAAAGACAAACAAAGATGAGTAGGGTTTTACATGACAGGATGACGAGATACATATGATGACCACATGATCTAGTTATAATTTCTCCCAAGCTGAGAGGGAGTGTTAATTTGGTAGCCCAATGAAAAATTCCAACCATTGCATTAAATTTCTCTTTCTGAAACGACTAAAATTGACTTTTAAAGCATTCAATTTGGATAAGGGAAAGTGGATTTTTGAATTCAAGCCCACAAGTACAAAATTGTCAAGGTCAACCTCTAAAGATTAATATGCATTTATTAAATATAAAATTACCTCTTTCTCCTAACATTGCTTCATTTCCAGCAGGCCTGTTCAGTACTCCGACGAAGATGTCTTGGTATCAATTATGCATTGACCCATTGCTAGCGAGCTTATTCAGTATATCAATGGGTTTGCATACACTTCCCAAACATGTGCTTTCAACTCTCTTATGTGCCTCCCTTTTAATTAACATATTTGGAGAATTGCTTTTAGCAATCAGGTGAAGAGAGCATGATGGTACAAGAGGGTTTTTAATTAAAGAAATAGATGTGTTAGACCAGGAGGTAACTCCTCAAATCAAAACTCATATATTATTCATTCAGGTTGTTCATTATTATATACAAGAGGGAGTGACTGTTCGGTTCATCTCCCGATGACTCTCTATCTTCTCTATTATTTATTTACATTAATTACAGTTGTACACCCAATCCCTTTGATTAGGTGTCAACACCCCCCCACCTCCCCCCCCCCACCTTAATTTGAAGGGATGTTGGTGAGTCCAAGCATCGTTCTAAATCTTTCAAGCTTTTCTCTTCCAAGTGCTTTGGTGAAGATGTTTGCAATTTGCTCATTAGTGGAACAATGGCAAAGATGGATTGTTTTGGCCTCAACATGATGTCAAATCAGATGATATTTAGTATTGATGTGCTTTGTTCGATCATGGAACTTTGGGTTCTTGGCCAACTTTATTGCAAAGGTATTGTCAATCATGAGTGGAGTCGATTGTGCTTGTTTTACCTGCAAATCTTCAAGAATTTTCTTGAGCCACACAATTTCTTTTGTTTCCTCAGCTGTTGCCACAATTCTGCCTCTGTTGTGGAATCTACTGGAATTGATTATTTGTGTGATATCCAGGAGACAGCTCCTGATCCAAGACTCATAGCATAACCTGAAGTAGATACCCCACTTTCTTTGTCTCCATCGAAGTCTGAATCAGAGTATCTAATCAAGCTGAAGTCGCCCACATGTGTATACTTGATTCCAAAGTCTTGCGTTCCTTTCAAGTACTTTAGAACTCTTTTTGCAGCAGACCAATGTCCCTCACAAGGCTTTTGCATAAATCTAGAGAGGATTCTAACAACAAATGAAATGTCTGGTCTGGTAGTGGTGAGGTAGTTGTTGAGCCTCAAAATTACTCTTTCCCTAGCAACTCTTCTCATTCCTTTTCTTTGTTTTTCCATAAGAAAGATGCATTCTCATCACCAATAACTCGTATATACTGTCTTGAGGATGACATTTAGTGATTTACATGTTATGCTTTTATGTTTTGCTGTTTGAATAAATTTTTGTATATTAGCTACAGAACACAGCCTATTCTACAGCTAATCGGCTGTTCCGCAGCTACCTTCATGCTCTAACAGGTTCCAGGTATCAGAAGGAGAAACTAGCCACATGGGCAACATGGAAATCATCATGACATGGACCATGTCCTATTCATTCAGCCCAAGTCGACAAAGAAGATGGCATAAGACTACAGTTAATGGATAAGTCAAACACAAAGAGACCGAAGGTAACAGGACTCTGTTTCATGGTTAATTAATGCATTTCATAGTGATGGGAAGCATTATCCGGAGCAACTACTTGTACCTACAGACTCCAAAAACCACCTGTACAAACAAATCCAACAGGCACCATGTCTTGGATTTATGTCTCCAGCAGCCGAGGAAGAAATTCTGCATATCTATCTTCTACGTGTTTGGCTGTAGCATGCTTTTCTCCACAAACAATTATATGATTTTTCTTATAAATACCTGTGTAAAGGACCGAAGAAGTTAGTAGTGATAGTAATAGTTTTATTGTGAAATTGAAGTTCTAGACTCTGTAATTTCTGGGCATTTTGTGTCCCTGTTTTAATATGAGAAGACCACATGTTTTTATGAACATCTGAAGGATTTTTCTTGGAGTTCATTGAGCAAGCATAGCCTAATCAGTTGCAGAGAGCCCCTGCACTGTGAAGGTTTTATTTCATTTTATTTTTCTTCTTCTTGTTAACTGTAAATTAATCATTTTCTTTCTAAAACAATGTTTATAATCATTTTCTTACTAACAATGTTTATAATGCAATTTCCATCATTTTCTTATTAACAGTGTTTATAATTTAGAGCAGTTTCCATTAGCTTGATCTCTTTTTAGTTTTTATTAGTAGTTTAGAAGATAGAACTCAATGGTGTAATCTTGTTTCTTCAATTAAAAACTAACCTTGTTTCAGGATGAGAGTAGGATTGAAGAATGATAAGGATACATTGTTGGATAGTTTACTTCATTCACTGTTTTGCTAGTTTAAATTCTCAATTAAACTAATCAGTGTCATTTACTGTCTTTGCCATTTCATTTTTAGTTTGCTGACTCACGGTGTTAATGAATGTTTATGGAAAACCCTTCAAGTTGATAATTCATCCTTAACTAAGTGGTTGAACATTTCATCTGTGCAATGAGTTATTTCTGAATCTCTGCATTTGCTTTCTCTTAGATTAATGAAGTACATAATTAATCAAATGTCATCCCAAGGAGACTTTCTCCCAAAATTGAGAGGCAGAGTAACCAAGTATTTCATTTAGTTTTATTTCTGTAATTAGTTAGACATCAATTGCAAATTTCACTTTCAGTTTTAATTCATGATTTGGAAATAATGATAAAATAAGAATAGAAACTTTGTTTTCATTTCTTTCTTAGCTTTGCTTCCAAGTCTTTCTTAGCTCTGTTTTCATTTCTTTCTTAGTTCTATTTTCATTTTTAAATTTAGAGTAGTCTTTTAGAAAGTTAGATTTAGTTTTGATAATTTACATTGTAAATCATTAGGAATTAAAAGACCAAAACCCCCCCAAAACAACATAAAACATAAAAACAACGAAGTAAGAAGGGTTAGCTAGCACAAAAAATGCACTACACTTCATCAGTTTATGATACCCAGATTGATAATTTATGCAGAGCAATTTATGACACTAAATTGACCAAACATTTTGGCGCCGTTGCCGGGGAAGTGTAACTAGGTAGCCTTATCTCTTGCATTAAAATAAAAATAAAAATGATATGCATAGAGAAAGAGATTCTAGGGGTAGATATATAGCTAGGGGCAGTAGTTCAATTCCTACAACACCACCTACTCCACCAAGAGAAAGGAAAGATACACATCCATCCCAAACTCATACTCCCAGCCGTAGAACACCTAAAACTCCAAAGGCAGAAATTCAATCAAAAGAATCTCCTACTTCATCTACCAAGTCAGTCCTAGAGGAGAAAAATCTTGAATCTCCAACAACAGGAATAACCTTTTTCACCTCCATAAGAAAGCACATTTTAGTTGAAGAATTAGGAATACTTGGTGAGGAAGAAGAAGTAGAACCTCTCTCCCATATCCCATTAATAGAAGAACCATAGGAGGAGAAAGTAACCTTGCAGGTTGAACCTTATACTGACTCTGAGGAAACTATAATGGCAGAAGAAGGAGAAGATGGGGAATTCAGTCTGTTTGGAGGGGGTAGAGGAAGAGGTAGAGGAAACAATGGAGGGGGTAGAGGAAATAATGGAGGAGGCATAGGAAATAGGGAAATAGATAATTCTTTTGGATTCCCTATAGTGGATGAGGAAACAAATGCCACAATGAAAAATATATCACCTTCTGTCCTCCCAAACTTCCATGGGTTAAAAAGTGAGGATCCTGAAACATTCTTATTTGAGTTTGAAGTCTTGTGCAGAACCTATGCCTATCTAGAAGGCTCTCAAAAACTCAAATTGTTTCCTTCAACACTAAAAGGAGCTGCTTTGAAATGGTTCATGGGGTTAGTCACTCAGTCCATTAGAACATGGAATGACATGAAAAAAATGTTTTTGGATAGGTATTTGGATTATTGCATGCCTACCAATCACAAAGATGAAGTGTTCAAAATGATGCAAAGAGAGGATGAAAACTTAGAGGATTTGATTAAGATATTCAACTATAATTTGAAAAGAGCAAAGATGAACAATTTAGATGAAGATACCTTAAAAGCTCTTTTATTAAAAGCCATTAGAGATGAGTGGATAGATATCCTTAACATGATGGAGAAGGGAGATATCTCTCAACTTCCATTAAATGATAGAGGAGAATTATGTGTTCATCTCTCAAGAGGGAAATCTAAAACTGGGAAAGGTCAAAGAGATCCTTCTCTTGTTAGAGTAAACAAATCTGCAAATGGATATGTAAGTAGGGCAGGAATTGGTAATATGTTTTATGAATTTAAAATTGACATTCTAGGGAGTCTTAGTGAGAAAATAGACACCCTTAAATTACAAAACAAGTAAAAAACTGAAGCTGATGCTTTAGCCATTTTTTGTCCAAAATGCAGAAAAAAACATGCTCTAAGAGAATGCCCTTTAGATGCAAAAGTTGTAGAAACTTGTATGATTTGCTTAGAAAGCCATGAGACCAAGGGTTGTCCTTTAATTCCAGGTCTTAAGGTTGTCTTTTAAGAGGAAACAGTCCCAAATTCTGTAGAACCTCTTTGTTTTGTTGCTACAAGACCTTGGCAGGGGCCACAAAATCAGGGATTTAACAATCAAATGTATCTTCAGCCCCCACCAAATTGGAATTCTTGGCAGCAATCTTAGCCTCAACCTCAATCTCAATCTCAACTGTGGGCACAAGGAGTACAAAATCCTTATGGGAGATTTTCTCAATATCATCAATATCCTCCTTCATATAAGAATTATCCTCCCCCACACATTCCACAACAAAATCAGCAGCCACAACTTCAAAATCAGAACCCTCAACTTTCATTACCATTTCCACAACAAAACCAAAATCCTCAACTCTTACTTCCATTTTAGCAGAAACCAAATCAGCTACCTACCCAACCATTACCAAACCCCAACAATAAAAACCCTCAGAATGCTTACATGGTAGAAGGACAATAATCTCCAACTTATATGATTACTCCTATAGATCTTAATGATGTTCAACTGAGATCTGGTAGGATATTAGAAAAGGAAAGACCTTCTGTAGTTATTCAAGAACAAGACAGTTTTGATGAAGATTATCTAAAGGTCAATAAAAGTTTTGAGAGAACATCTCTCCAAAACCAAAACATTGAAAAATAAATACAAAAAGAATCAGTGAACACAACTCCTATCAATGAGCAACCAACATCTACTTCTACACCTCCTTTTCCTAAAAGATTACAAATTGATAGAGGAATAGAAAAGCAGATTATGTTGCCCAATTATGATTTTCTAGGTGAATTGAAGAATGTTTGTATCTAAATCCCTTTGCTACAAGCCATTAAAGAAATTACAATTCTAGCCAAAACAATAAAGGAGTTGAGCATAAAGAAACCAGGAAGAAAAACAAAGGAAACAAAAAGAATTCACCTGGTAGGAAAGATAGCAGTCATAATGATGGGAAAAATTGCCATACAAAAATATGTGGATCCAGGAAGTCCAATTGTGAAAACACATATCAATGGAGTTGAAATTCCAAATACATTGATTGACTTAGGGGCAACAATAAACATCATGAGCAAACAAACTATGGAGTAGCTCAAGCTTCCTAATCTTCTCTACACACCTACCTTACTGCAACTAGCAGATAGATCAGTAATCAAACTAGACGGAGTGTTAGAAGATATTTCAGTATCCTTAGATTCTTAGGAATACCCTATTGATTTCATGAATGGATTGATGACGGAGTCACTCACTATTCATATGGTGAGGGTCCTCTCCTCTCCCTTATGGTCGAGTACCTAAAGGTCCTTATCAGTCGAGCCTGCTTACGCATCCTTATCAGTTGAGTAGTGGATCAAGTCGAAAAGCGCACCCTAATCTTTAAAACCTCCGCCAAACTAAAATGGTCAATCTCGTAGGGTTTTAACGCTCGACCAGGGGGAGAGGGAGACCTTAACTCCCAAGAACAGTCTAGGAGGACATCCACTCATGTTAGGAAGACCTTGGCTGGCCCACAACTGATGCTTTTATTAGCTATAGATTTGGTGACATGTATATTTCTGATGGTAATTCAACAATTTTTTTTACTTTATATCCTCTAGCAAAAGTAATCATAGAAATAGATGACAAAGAATGGATTGATGATGAAGACGATATTCAACCTCTCTTTACTATTTCAAATATTAGTGAAGATAGTCAAATTTTAAATACATTGGAAAATTTTGCATCATCTTCAGAATATGACCATGAGCAATTTCAAGAAAAATCTAATGTTGAATATTTGTCATCTAGGCAGATGTATCTCTATTCTATGGAAGAGTTTGGTAGTTCTACAATTGAAATTTTTCTAGGTAGGACATTTAACATAAGCAAAAACTTGGAGAAACTACAATAAGAAGAGCTAATAAAAACATTACAAAAACATTCTGCTGCATTTGCATGGGAATATACCGACATGAAAGACATTAATCCTAAGGCTTGTATCCATCACATCTACATTGAGGAAAATTGTAAACATATCAGACAACCTCAGAGAAGGATGAATCCAAATCTTAGAGAGATTGTGAAAGAAGAGCTCCAAAAATTACTGAATGTAAACTTCATTTACCCAATTTCAGATAGCCAATGGGTTTCTCCTTTGGTAATTGTGCCTAAAAAGAATTGTAAATAGAGGGTGTGCATTGATTATTGAGAATTGAATAAAGCAACCCTTAAAGATAATTTCCCTTTGACTTTTATAGGTCAAGTGTTAGATACATTAGTAGGTAAGAAGTATTTCTCATTCTTGGATGGTTTTAGTGGTTATAATCAAATTCAGGTAGCACTTGAAGATCAGGATAAAACCACATTTACTTGTCCATGGGGAACTTATGCCTACCGAGTACTTCCTTTTGGGTTATGTAATGCACTTGCAACATTCCAAAGAGAAGTACTAGGAGTTTTTTCTGATCTAATACATGATTGTGTAGAGGTATATATGGACAATTTTACAATTTATGGGAATACATTTGAAGAAGCTTTGGAATATTTGGAAAAAATTCTTAAAAGATGTAAAGAAACAAACCTTTCACTAAGCCATGAAAAATGTTTTATGATGTTTACAAAAGGTATTGTTTTATAACATCACATTTTAGGAGATGGGATTAAAGTTGACAAATCTAAAGTTGAAGTCATCTCTAAATTATCAATTCCAAATTGCCAAAAGGATGTTAGAAGTTTTCTAGGATTTACAGGATACTATAGAAGGTTTATAGAAAATTTCACTAAAATAGCATCCCCACTCTTCAAATTGCTTACCAAAGATTGTGAATTCAATTGGAATTTCGATTGCCAATTGGCATTTGAAACCATAAAAGCAAAAAAATTTCGAAGCACCCATTTTAAGAGGTCCAAATTGGAAACTCCCTTTTCATATTTCAACAGATGCTTCAGATACAGCTCTGGGAGCTGTATTGGGACAAAAAGATTTGATTCCTTATGCCATTTACTATACAAATAAGAATTTGACTCGCACTGAGTTAAATTACACTGTGACTGAAAAGGAATTTTTAGCTGTTGTTCATACAATTAACAAGTTCAGACACTATATAACAGGGTATGAAACCTTTGTTCATACAAATCATTCTGCAATTAGATATTTAATGAATAAACCTATTACTAATGGCAGAGTTACAAGATGGATTTTACTTTTGCAAGAATTCAACATTACTGTCCTAGATAGACCTAAAAAACAAAACACAGTTGTTGATTTCTTGTCTAGGATTTAGAATATCAAAGAAGATTCTTCGGTTGAAGATAAGTTTCCTGATGAATATATTTTTGCAATAACTACTCAAACTACTTGGTTTGCAGATATTGCTAACTATTTGGTCACATGAAAGTTACCTTCACATTTGTTTCTTAGAGAGAAAAGGAAAATTATTCAGGAAAGTGCAAGATATTCATGGATCACTAATGAATTGTATAAAACATGCCCAGATCTTATGATCAGAAGGTGTGTCAGGGAAGATGAAATGCTCGAGATTCTTAAGGCATGTCATGATGACCCATGTGGTGGACACTTTGCTGACAAGAGAACAACCTATAAAATCCTTTCTTTAGGATATTATTGGCCATCCATCTTCAAAGATGCTAAAGAATATGTCAGGGGATGTGACAACTGTCAAAGGGTAGGGAAACCTGCTCCCTCAAATGAAATGCCATTACAAATTCAGGTACTCATCGAACCTTTTGAAAAATGGGCTTTAGATTTTATTGGGCCAATTAATCCTCCATCTAAGCAGAAGAAGTATATATTGGTATGCACTGATTATGTCACTAAATGGGTAGAAGCCAAAGCATTACCTTTTGCTAATGAAAAAATTGTAGTTAATTTTCTTTTTGAGGACATCTTCACTTGTTTTGGTGTTCCAAGAGAAATTGTGATAGATTAGGGATCTCAATTTACATCTAACATGGTGGAAGGGCTTGTGGAAGAATACAAGATCAAACATAGGAAATCTACTCCCTATCATCCACAAGCAAATGGTCAAGTGGAATCTACAAATAAAGTGATTGAAAGAATTCTCACCAAGACTGTGCATCTACATAGAAGAGATTGGGTGGAAAGGCTTCCTGAAGCCTTATGGGCCTATAGAACTACATGGAGGAACACAACGAGACATACACCCTATGAACTTGTTTATGGGAAACAAGTCTTGTTCCCTATAGAGTTCCAAATCAGAACTTTCAAGATGGCAGTGCAACTGGGACTAGATTTATCAGAGGCACAAAAGCATAGGCTGGAGCAATTAAATGAACTTGATGAAATCATGCAAGAGGCAGTTCAAAGGACTAGTATAGTCCAACAACAGAGGGCTAAATGGCATGACAAATATATCAAGGACAAGAGGTTTCAAGTGGGATATTGGGCGCTATTGTTTGATTCAAACTTCAAATATTTTCAAGGAAGTTTCAAACTCATTGGCTTGGGCCATATGAGATTGAAAAAGTCTTTAGTAATGGAGTAGTGAGGATAAGAACAATAGATGAAAGTAAAACTCCTCTTCTTGTGAATGGTCATAGATTAAAGATATATCAGAAACCCATTTCAAAAGAGGAGTTCATTAAGATTTTCCAAGACAATTCTGAAATGAAGCTAGTGAAGAAGAATTCTTCTTCTCCACTAACTTAGTTATTTTTCCTAAAAATAATAATAATAATAAATTGTATAAGGTTGAAAACCAATCATTGATTGGCATACTTATACAGAAAATACAGGGTGAAAATCAGAGGTTTCTGACACCCTATATTTTCCATTTTCTTTCTGTAATAAGTAGTGACAAAAAGATACAGTTGCTCTGCAGTTTAGATTATGCAAAATTCATCATCTCATCTCACCTTGCTCTGTTTTATTTTTGCAAGTTTCATTTCATCCCATTGTCATATTTCATCAATAAATTTTTCAATTTTTCCTTTCACAGTTTTCATTCCATATTCGTTTCATTTTTCATCTTGTCTTACATCTCATTTCATTTCACTGACATTGCCACTTCCATCTCATTCATGATACATAAGCCATATTTCACTTTCTGTTTCACGTTCTGCAACTGATTCTGTTCTGCAGCTACAATTTGTTTATCAGTTCAGGCACAAGTGTACAACTCATAATAAGATCATGTATGCAGGGAATTGAAGAAAAAAATTCATTTTTTGAAGACCAAACCATGCTCAAGGTACCTGTGGATCAACATCAAAAAAATTAGCAAGAGAAAGGTAAAGGTTCCAAAGGTAAATGCAAAAATTTATTTCAAAAAGCAATTTGAAAACATAAGTTTGTATAGTATGTATAATCACATGTCTCCTTAATCAACCATCGTTTGATTTGACCACCACTATATCTCTGCCATATCTTACATCTTTAATGACAAACGATCTCAATGATTCTTTCATTACAAATCTCCGCTTAAAACTCCATAACATGTACTGAAACGATCCTCCACAACTCCACCTGTTAACGGTCAAGATGACGATGTGACCTACCTATCTACGAGTTTCTAAACCCTTACTGTCTATTTATTACACGCAAAATCTTAAGTTTATCTCTCATATTCACGCAGTGATTTCATATACACAGTATTTCCATTTTCTATATACACAATCATTCCATTTTTCATATACACACAGTCTTTTCATTTTCATATATACGCAGTCATTCCATTTCCATACACACACAATCATTCCATTTCTTAAATAGCACTCATTTTATAGACAATAAGAGTAATTTTGAAGGTTAACTGAAAACAGGGGATATGGGGCTTATTGTCAGGACAGAGCCTGTAGGGGTAAAGTATATGGAGGGGTATCCACAGCTTAAAGGGATGCTACAGAAGGCTGGATGGTTAAATTTTATTGAGAAATTTGACGACTACCACAAGGAAATTACCAAGTCTTTTGCAAGGTCATTTGATGGCATAGAAGTGGAGATAGGAGATATCAAATTTGCAGTCACAGAATCCTTCATAGCAGAAGAAACAGAGCTGCTGAGACAAGGAGAAAGATGGTTTTAAAAAAAGGAATTTCATGGTGAATCTTGGAAAGTGATCCTTAGAAACCTAGGTATGGATGTTACAATATTTAGGAAGGGAATTCCTATTTCAGCACTCAAGAACAAATGGGGTAATATGCTGTTAATATTGCAAAAATTCATTACATGTGAAGGAATATTTGGGTTTATGTATGTTTACCATATACGCTTATTAATGAATTTTTTAGAAAATGGAACCATTAACCTTCCCTTCTTCCTTCTAAACAGTCTGAGAAGGATGGCTACAAATGTTCAAAAGAAAATTGAATCCATAGAAACAACTATGTATCATCATGGATTAGTGAAAATACTAGTTGAATTCCATTTGAAAAGTATAGGGGATACCTGGGAAGATTTCTTGGTAAGAAATTTTTTCTAGGATGCTCCAGAGTCACCTGAGGAAAGTCATGTTAAGAAAAGTAGGAGGAGAAAGATCAGCATTAACATTCAAAACAAATCTGGAACCTCCTCACAAAAGAATGATGCAGAGACAACTTCTAAACCAGAGGTTAGAAAGCAGAATAAACAGAAAGGAAAAATGAAAGAGAGAGCTGAAGAAATCAATGAAGACATTCTTGAACCTTCATCACCACAAGAAGATGAACAATTACTCTTTGAAAGACTGACCAAGATTAAGGATAAAACCAAGAAAAAAGAAGGAGATAGGGAAAAGGAAGAAGGACACAAGAGAAGAAACCATAAGCTTCCAAAACCTGAGAAGGAGCTCTAGACTCCGAGGTAAGGTGAGGAAGGTGACATCAAAAGGAGCCTAGTTCACAAACTTAGAAGAATAAACCCCAGTTCAGTCTCCTCATAGTATTCCACCTGAACACAGTCCACAAAACTCTCCTCCATAGAATTTTGAAGGCAACCCAAGAAAAGCTTCTCCTGGCATAGATCTAGTACAACATCAAATCTACGACTACATAGAGTCATTAGAGAAAAAGAATACCTCAATGGATCTAGGATCCTCAACCAATCTAGAGCAGCTCGTCAATCCACAAGAACCTCTAACTATCTCTCTCAAACAAGAAATCTTTGAGTTAGAGATTTTGAACAGGCACATTCAAAAAGAAAATGAAACCTTGAGGGAACAGAACAAGCTGGATAAAGCCATTCTTGACAACACAATGCTACACCTAGGATTATGGTACCAGAAAAATAGGAAGCCGAAGAGGAAAAATAGGAATTTGAGCAGAACAATTATCAACCTCAAATACAGACTTCTTATGAAGAAGCCTAGGATGGCAGTCAGTGCAAGGAGAAGTAAGAAAAGGAAGTTGGATGTGCTAGTAGAAGTGTCAAAACATATGCAATAGGAGAAAGAAGTTCAAATTTTTGAAAATTGTATGGGGACATGTAATGATTTTGCAGTGGGGGTATGTTGAGCCTCAAAATTACTCTTTCCCTAGCAACTCTTCTCATTCATTTTCTTTGTTTTTCCATAAGAAAGATGCGTTCTCATCACCCATAACTGGTATATACTGTCTTGAGGAGGACATTTAGTGATTTACATGTTATGCTTCTATGTTTTGCTATTTGAATAAATTCTTGTATATTAGCTACGGAACATAGCCTATTCTGTAGCTAATTGGCTGTTCCGCAGCTACCTTCATGCTATAATAGGTTCCAGGTGTCAGAAGGAGAAACTAGCCACATGGGAAGCTTGGAAATCATCATGACATGGACCCTGTCCTATTCATTCATCCCAGGTCGACAAAGAAGATGGCATAAGACTACGGTCAATGGATAAGTGAAACACAAAGAGACTGAAGGTAGCAAGACTCTGTTTCATGGTTAATTAATGTGTTTCACAGTGATGGGAAGCGTTATCCAGAGCAACTACCTGTACCTAGTAGCCGAGGAAGAAATTATGCATATCTGTCTTCTATGTGTTTGGCTGTAGCATGCTTTTCCCCACAAAGAGTTATATGACTTTTCTTATAAATACCTGTGTAAAGGACCGAAGAAGTTAGTAGTGATAGTAATAGTTTTATTGTGAAATCGAAGTTCTAGACTCTGTAATTTTTGGGCATTTTGTGTCCCTGTTTTAATATGAGAAGACCACATGTTTTTATGAACATCTGAAGGAGTTTTCTTGGAGTTCATTGAGCAAGTGTAGCCTAATCAGTTGCAGAGGGCCCCTGCACTAAAGAAGGTTTCATTTCATTTTATTTTTCTTCTTCTTGTTAACTGTAAATTTATCATTTTCTTTCTAAAACAGTGTTTATAATCATTTTCTTACTAACAATGTTTATAATGCAATTTCCATCATTTTCTTATTAACAGTGTTTATAATTTAGAGCAATTTCCATTAGCTTGATCTCTTTTTAGTTTTTATTAGTAGTTTAGAAGATAGAACTCAATGGTGTAATCTTATTTATTCAATTAAAAACTAAGCTTGTTTCAGGATGAGAGTAGGATTGAAGAATGATAAGGATACACTGTTGGATAGTTTACTTCATTCACTATTTTGCTAGTTTAAATTCTCAATTAAACTGATTAGTGTCATTTACTGTCTTTGCCATTTCATTTTTAGTTTGCTGACTCATGGTGTTAATGAATGTTTATGGAAAACCCTTCAAGTTGATAATTCATCCTTAACTAAGTGGTTGAACATTTCATCTATGCAATGAGTTATTTCTGCATCTCTGTATTTGCTTTCTCTTAGATTAATGAAGTACATAATTACTCAAATGTCATCCCAAGGAGACTTTCTCCCAAAATTGAGAGGCAGAGTAACCAAGTATTTCATTTAGTTTTATTTCTGTAATTAGTTAGACATCAATTGCAAATTTCACTTTTAATTTTAATTCATGATTTGGAAATAATGATAAAATAAGAATAGAAACTTTGTTTTCATTTCTTTCTTAGCTTTGTTTTCATTTTTAGATTTAGAGCAGTCTTTTAGAAAGTTAGATTTAGTTTTGATAATTTACATTGTAAATCATTAGGAATTAAATGACCAAAAACCTCCCAAAACAACATAAAACATAAAAACAACGAAGTAAGAAGGGTTAGCTAGCACAAACAGTGCACTACACTTCATCAGTTTACGATACCCGGATTGATAATTTATGTAGAGAAATTTAGGACACTAAATTGACCAAAAAGTAGTTGAGACTTCCTACAAGCTGTCTATACTTTGTTGCATCCTCAAATTCTTTTCCTTCAATGGATGTGAGCTTTAAGTTTTGTTCCATTGGAGTAGTCATAGGATTGCATTTAGTCATGCCAAATCTGTTCAACAGATCTGATGAGCCCCAAATTTTGATAACATTTTGGGCTCATTTGGCCTACTTACCTTGCTCAACCCTTCATTTTTTATCACTTATGCATCATTTCTTAGTATATTCATGTTATTTGTAGGAAGGAGGGTAGTCATTATGCCTATGTGGCTAATACATGTTTATTTTAGGTTTTTGACATTAAATGGAGCAAAAACCACGCAGATGGAGGCAAGGAGACAACCAAGGTGGCATTGTGGGTTTGTAGGAAGGTTGTCCACAGCCTTGAATGACCTTCCTCGTGATCTCCACCCCAACTCCGAGCTCCAACAGCTATCAACACCGAGCTAGATGGCAGCCAACGGATTCTACAGGAACAACAATTTACTTTTAGTTGGATAGCCAAGCCCCACTAATTTAGGAGGCCAGCTTGGCCCTCATAATGTATAAATATTGAGGTTGTAGCCTTCGATGGGGACTTTTGAACCTTTGTTGCAGATTTTGAATCACGAGCTATGGCTCTGTTTTTCTCTTTGTAAGCCATTTTTGGCATGTTGTTAGACTTATGATTATGATCTTTTAATAAAAGGCAGGCAGATTTGAGTTCAATCCTGAGTTCTTAGAGGAGCTACAACTCTCAGGTTTGGGCCCAACCTGAGAGCAATAGGCCTCCTTTCTTTGTATTGTTACTTGTCTTCCCTTTCAGCATTTCATTTCTTTGCCTTGACATGCATTTGGAAAACACAGTCTGCTGATTCGAATTTCTTGATTTGATTAAGTAGGTTAGTTTTATGGATAAAGTGATTTCAGTAGTTTAGATTAGAGTAGGAGGATTAGAATTCATCAGAGTTCCAAGAAAAGGTTGATCGTACACTCACTTCCACCTCTGTTTAGAGATTGGGAGTGTAGACTGTGCCAACCACCAAAAAACGCAGTTTTACATGTTCATGCAAGCTTTAAAGCAATATTTTCATTGGTAGAAGTGTCCATGCATTCAGATCTTGAGCAATAACTCTTTGTTTCAACACCATGCACGATTTCTCTCTTAACTTACATCGTTGTTCTTTGGTTTTTAATAAAACAGTTAGAATAGGTTGATGAATTCTCGGTTTTGTGCAAGACAGAGGTGATTTGTTTCATTTACACTGCGCAACACCACTCTATCACTTCCTTATCCTTCTCAACCGTGCCTAAGCCATCTCCTTACCTCCCAGCTAGATCCTTTTCCCACCAACTCTTCTATTATCCACGTTGTTTTATCTTTTCGACCTTCCATTGCCTCTACCCTTCTATCGACCAACCAGCTTTACACACCCCCTCTCCATCTCATCTCTCTGTCCATAAGCCATCACAAGCTCCCCTCCCATCCTACCTATCCACCCATACAGCTCATTCACTCCTCCATCACCCAAAACTCCGACTGCAGAACATCCTGTAGAAGTTAGCAGACTTCCTGTAGAAATCCCGAGCTTCCTGTAGGATCCCCTGCAGACATCTTGTAGAGGCTTGCAAACACGGTTGCCAGGCACCTAAACGTTGTGAACTTCTGTGGAATGATATTAGGGATTCCCTGGAACCTCTCGGAGGCCTCCTGATCTGTCCCAAGCCTTCCTCCCCTCGAACTACCCCTGCACAATCAAGACCCAGTAAGAAGCACAGTCATAATAACTCCAACCACTTGAGCAAAAATACAAAAACATGTTCTCTTCAAATGGAAGTAGTTTAAACTCATGCATCTCATCTCACTAGAAGTAATGATATCATTTTTAGAAGTTACATTCCCACCATTGCATCGTAAGGATTAAGCTGGTCAGATTAGGGTTTACTAGGGTTTCAATGTTTTGTTGGCTTTCAGTTCATTCTTGCAAAGTAGGTTAATTTTCTTTGAGATAGCTCTCGTTCATCACTTAAAAAAGCTTCTTCTGAGAACATATAGAAGTTGGCTTGAGCCCTAGCGGACTTGTGCCAACTGACCAAGTGACAGCTGCGACAAGAGCTAGTACTTGTGCATACAGCACCGTCGCTTCCAAGTTTGTTACGAACTACCGGGTTGATAAAATTAGAGAAGGAAGCTCCAGGAGTTGTAGCATTATTGCTACAATACTGGAGCCCACCATCTTTTTGGCGCCGTTGCCGGGGAAGCGTCAGAGTATTAGTAATTGTTGCTTTTCTTCTATTTTCGTACTCTCGCCTTCTGCCAAGTAGTTTATTTCATTTCCATTCTGCAAAAGTAGCATAGACATTTCCTGCTTTCATAGATTAGCATTTCAATTCCGCAATTTCAATTTTGCAAGCGTAGATTAGCATTTCAATTCTGCAAGCGTAGACTAGCATTTCCATTCCTGCAATTCCATTTGAGCAAAGTAGATTAGTTCTTTCCTGCTTTCATTTCAATTCTGCATTTTTATTTCAGCAAATAGTTAGTTGTAGATCAATCTGTTTCAGTTTTGCAGGTACCAAAGGAAAAAAACAAAAGCAATCAAAAAAGTCTTTCCATTTCATGCCTCGTAGGAATCGAGATAAAACAGGCAAATTCTTACCCAACACCCCCACCACATCACTGAGTCACCCTTCTCTCTTCTTCGGTGACAGTGATCCAGAAGAACCTATAGGTGAACCTCCTGAGATATACGAAGATCCTATAGCAGAAGAAGAATTAGAGACCATCCCATCTGAAGCTATGGCTGACAATAGAGGAGAAGATGAGAGAATAGAAGGTGCCTTCCCCATCCGAGAAACCAATGGAGACATGAAAATGAAGAACATTAGCCCCTCGCTTTACCTCACTTCCATGGACTGACTACTGAAGATCCTGATACCTTCCTGTTTGAGTTTGTTGTCCTTTGTCGAACCTATGACTATACTGAAGATGAGCAGAAGCTGAAACTCTTCCCTTCAACTCTTAAGGATGCAGCATTACGCTGGTTCATGGGCTTACCTGGGAATAGTATCACCACTTGGGCTCAGATGCAGCAAGCTTTCAATACCAAGTACCGGGACTACTGTAGGTCCAAGGAAACCAAGGGAGAAATCTTTCGGATGACCATGGGAAATGATGAGTCCTTAGAGGATTATGAGGAGAGGTTCCAACTTAGCTATAAACGGGCCAGGTGCACACTTGACCCTGAATCCCTCAAGTTGGTCCTGCTCCGAGGAGTCCCTGAAGACCTCTTAGATACCCTTCACATGTTAGCTGGAGGAGATATTTACCAACTGCCTTATGAGGACATCAAGACTGTGTTTAGAAACCACTCTAGGGCAGCCCGAAAACGAGGTAGAGGAAACCTCCTCTCAGCTGGTATTCCTTTCTCCAAGCATGAGTTTGCAAATCAATTAGAAGATCTTAAGAGTGAGGTGAGACAGACCATTGCCATGCAACTTGACACATTCAGGATCCAGCAGAAGAAGGAAGAAGCTGAGAGGGCCTTGGCTATCTTCTGCCCTAGATGTACAAGGAGACACCCTAAGAACGAATGCCCATTGCATTCGGTTGAAGTGTGCTTCGTTTGTGAGGAGGACCATCCCACAAATCAATGTCCAACCTTACCTGGGCTTAAAGCCATGTACCAAGGGACAGAAGCCCCCACTGAACCTCTCTATTTCCTCAACCAAAGGAGGCCACAAGGACCTAGACCTTACCAGCAGGGGATGCAAGGGGCACCCCAAGCTTATTACAGCCCCAACCAATCGACTCCTATGCCTTCCTGGGGTCCCCCTGCTCATCCTTCCTGGTCTATGCCTCCTCCATGGTCTTATCCACCTCAGTACCCTACTCAACCCACTACTCATTCATATCACTCACATGCCCAGCCACAGCCTCAGTGGAATGCACCTCAGTCGGGGTGGAGGCCCCAGTACAACACTCCTCCCGCCATTTTGCCTCCACCACCAGTTCAACCTCAACCATTACCTCCTGCTCCTCCAAGGCAACCTCAAATGCCTGCTCAACCGAACCCGAACCCCAACAATAGACAGGCCCAGCAGGTATACACTGGGGAAACATCATGCCCTACCTATGCTGTGGAGATCCAGGAGATCAATCTTCGATCTGGAAAGACTCTTCCGGATCGCCAACCTCCTCCCCCAGAGGATGAGGAAGACAAACAGGAAAGTGAACCAAAGGCTATTCCACCCTTTCCTGAGAGACTAACAGCCACCACACAACCCAACCCAGAGGAGGATGAGCTTCTGGGAGAGCTCAAGCAGTTGTGTGTGAAAATACCACTTCTCCAAGCCATCAAGGATGTGCCAATATACAACAAACTGGTTAAGGAAAAGTGTTTCAAACACCCAGGCAGGCGAAAGAGAGATGCTTCAACCATCAATGTCTTAGGACAACTGTCTGACCTTATGTTAGGACAAGTCATCTGCCCAAAGTACCTAGATCCTGGGAGTCCTGTAGTAGATGTCCACATCAATGGCACCATCATACCTCACACCTTGATTGATCTGGGGGCTGCCATTAATGTGATGACCAGGGATACCATGCTCAAACTCAATCTTCAGGGTTCCTTGAGGAAGACCTCGACAGTCCTGCAACTAGCAGATCGCTCCACCGTGACTCCCGAAGGGATTGTGGAGGATGTCTTGGTCTCTGTCGACTCTTGGGAATACCCTGCAGATTTCTTGGTTCTGCAACCCAAGGCAAAGCTTACTGGATATCCTCTTATTTTGGGAAGGCCTTGGTTAGCCACTGCAGATGCTTACATAAGTTGCCGTGCAGGAAACATGACCATCAAAAATGGTCCTATGTCCAAGCAGCTAGTCCTATACCCTCCTGCCCAACCCTCCTTAGAGCATGACTTACCACTGTGGTTGGAGGAAGGAGAAGAGGATGAGGTGTACTCAGCACCTTTGTGCACCCTAGACACCACTAGAAGAGACCCCCCAACCGAGGATGACTTGATTGAGACCTTGATCCAGAATCCACCTCCCAGTGCACTATCCTTAGAGAAATTGGTGGAGGATGCCCAAGCCAGCACCTTAGTGGACCTTTGTGCCACCAACCCTGTCACTCCCAGAGTCAAGAATGTGGAGTTCGGCCCTGAGAGAACGTTAAAGATCAGCTCCTCCCTATCTCCTTCCCAGGAAAAGGAGCTGTGTAGCCTGTTGGCCAGTCATCTAGATGCTTTTGCTTGGAGCTATAAGGAGATGAAAGGAGTCCATCCTTCGGTCTGTACCCATCACATATACATCAAAGAGGATTGTAAACCGGTTAGGCAACCTCAGAGGAGAATGAATCCAGCCCTTAAGGACATTGTCAAGGAAGAATTGCAAAAACTGTTGGATGCCGGATTCATTTACCCCATCTCAGATAGTGAATGGGTGTCCCCTCTGGTGTTGGTTCCCAAGAAAAATGGGAAGTGGAGAATCTGTGTGGACTACCGAGAACTGAACAAAGCTACCAAGAAAGACCATTTCCCTCTACCTTTCATAGATCAAGTGTTGGATGGACTGGCAGGAAAGAAGTTCTTCTCTTTCCTGGATGGGTTTAGCGGGTACAACCAAATCCAAATCAGCCCGGAAGACCAAGATAAGACCACCTTCACTTGTCCTTGGGGTACCTTTGCCTACCGAGTTCTTCCCTTTGGGCTATGCAATGCTCCTGCTACCTTCCAGAGAGCTGTCTTGAGCATCTTCTCGGAGCTGGTCCATGATGCGGTGGAAATCTATATGGATGACTTCACTCCTTATGGGTCCAACTTCCAGGAAGCATTGTCCAATCTGGGAAAAGTCCTAACCAAATGCATTGAGATGAACCTGTCCCTTAGTCCTGAAAAATGTGAATTCCTGATGACTGAAGGGACCGTGCTAGGCCATACCATTTCTTGCCAAGGGTTACAAGTGGATCCTAACAAAATTGCTCTCATCAAGAAGGTTCCACCTCCCCAAAAGGTAAGGGATGTTCGGAGTTTCTTAGGATTAGCAGGGTATTACAGGAGATTCATTAAAGACTTCAGCAAGCTAGCCTCGCCATTGTTTGGCCTGTTGGCAAAAGATGTGGAGTTTAAATGGACTGACGATTGTCAGAGGGCTTTGAATGAATTAAAGGACAAGTTGGTGTCAGCCCCAATCTTGAGAGGTCCAAACTGGGCCCTACCTTTCCACATCCACACTGATGCCTCGAACAAAGCCATAGGGGCAGCTTTAGGACAAGTTGAACAAAAACTTCCATATGCCATTTACTTTGTTAGCAAAAACTTGTCCAAAGCTGAACTGAATTACACTGTAACCGAGAAAGAATTCTTGGCTGTGGTCCATGCACTGAACAAGTTCCGACATTATATTACTGGCTATCAAACCTTTGTACATACGGATCATGCTGCAATTAGATATTTAATGAATAAACCAGATGTGAATGCTCGTATTATTAGATGGTTACTTTTGTTGCAGCAGTTTGATTTGACCATTGTTGACAAACCAGGTAAAGAAAATGTTGTTGCTGACTTTTTATCTAGATTGGATTTGTCTGCAGATGAGGATGGAACAGTGGATGACCAGATGCCCGATGAACATCTGTTTGCTATCTCAGTACTCTCTCCATGGTTTGCTGATATAGCAAACTACCTTGTTTCAGCACAGTTCCCTCCGCACCTATCTTCAAGAGAGAAGAGCAGAATCATCAGAAAAAGTGCCTCATTTACTTGGATCGGGGGCAATCTGTTCAAGCTTGGCCCTGATCAGATCTTAAGGCGTTGTGTAAGGGAGGAGGAAGTCTTTGATATCCTCCTCACCTGTCATGATGGGCCTTGTGGAGGACATTTTGCAGCAAAGAGGACTGCCTTCAAAATCCTGCAGGCAGGCTACTATTGGCCCACACTTCATCAAGATGTCAGAAGGTATATCAGCCAATGTGACCGATGCCAAAGAATGGGGAAACCGACTCAAAGGGATGAGATGCCTCTCCAACCTCAAGTGACTCTTGAGCCATTTGAGAAGTGGGGTATGGACTTTGTGGGTCCAATCAACCCTCCTTCGAGGCAAAGGTCTTACATCATTGTGTGCACTGACTACCTGACAAAGTGGGCAGAGACTAAAGCAATCAAGGCAGCAACAGAAGAAAAGGTGGCTGAGTTCTTAAGAGAGAACATCTTCTACAAATTTGGCTACCCAAGAGAGCTGGTCACCGATCAAGGGAGCCAGTTCACATCCAACTTAATTGAAGACCTACTAGCTCATCACAAAATCAAGCATAGGACTTCCACCCCCTATCATCCACAGGCAAATGGGCAAGTGGAAGTCACCAACAGAGCATTGGAAGGGATTTTGACTAAGGTGGTGAGCAGCAGTAGGAAAGATTGGGCAGATCGCCTGGTTGAGGCCACATGGGCTTACAACACCACCTGGAAGACCACCACCGGCTTCACACCTTATGAGCTGGTCTATGGGAAGAAAGCTTTGCTGTCCATTGAATTTGAATACAACACTTTGAGGATGGCAGCTCAGCTAGACCTAGATCTCAGCCATGCACAACAAGAAAGGTTATTGCAGCTGAATGGACTGGACGAGCACCGGATGCAGGCCCTCCTTCACTCAGAAGTGGTTCAACTTCAGAGAAAGGTGTGGCATGACCAACACCTCCATGACAAGCAATTCCAGCCAGGAGATTGGGCACTGTTGTATGACTCCAGGCACAAAGATTTCAAGGGGAAGCTGAGAACCAGATGGCTGGGACCATATGCAGTGGAAAAATGTCATGACAATGGATCTGTTCTTATTCGGACCATTGATGAGGAAGCCATCCCCATGCTTGTCAATGGGCATCGACTGAAGATCTACAGGAAACCTCTCTCAAGACAAGAGTTCATCAAAACTATGGAGAAATCAGTGTTGGTCATAGAGAAGGGTTCTGCCTCTGCTTTGGGCATACCCTGAAAGATCTAAAAAATAATAATAATAATAATAATAATAAAGATCCTTGGGTGAAAACCTTTCTGAGGCTCCCAAGGCAGGTGGTAGGGGTGAAAACCTCATTGAGGCGCCCCTATTGTCTTTCAAAAAAAAAAAAAAAAAAGAGATTTGAAAAAGATCCTTGAGTGAAAACCTCTCTGAGGCGCTTAAGGCAGATGGCAAGGGTGAAAACCTCATTGAGGCGCCCCTGCTATCTTTCAAAAAAAAAAGAAAAAGAGAAAACAATAAGCAAAAAAAGACAGGGACAGCAAGTTTATAATGTGAAAATGCATGCAGGTTGCAGGTGTTCTATGAAGGAGAGGAGGTCTCTCAACTCAAAGCCAAGGATCCTTATCATGCTGCCAGGAGACCTCACCAGCACCTCCTCCAAGAATACTCATCTTCTCCAAGGTATGGGCACGATTTCATCACAGCTTAAGTCTTCTACAGGAAGATGCAGACTTTCTACAGGAAGGTGCAGACTTTCTACAGGAAGGTGCAAACTTTCTACAGGAAGTTCTGTATTTCTACAGGAAACTTCCTGTAGAAGTTCGGGACGGCCCAGAATTCATTGTATGAGGAGATCTAACGACCAAGGATCGGTTTGGACGCATGCAAGCTACTATTGTCACCCTTACACACTGCTGTCACCTCTTTCTACCACCCCTGTCGACATGCAATGAAGTTACCTGCACCATCAAAGCAGATCATTGAGTTATCAAGAGAAAGCAATTTTTTAAAGAAAAAACGCTGAGATGTCATACCATATCCATCCCAGCCATCCATGAGCTCTGTGAGCGTGATCGTGAGGCCACTACCTTCGTCGTGCAGCATGCACCCGAGGAGGAAAAACTGCTACAGGACATCCTGCAGGAGTCCCGTAACAGTTAAGCCCGCTAGAGTGTACACCATTCACAGCGCTTGCCACATGCAATGAAAACGCGGGCGCATGCAGCCGAAGCATCAAATTCATCGTCAGCGGCCTGTGAATATGAACCTCCGGGCCTGTGCAAATCCACCAGCAGCAAATAAATCCACTCATCGTCGTCCAAGAGCCGAAAAATCGTGTTGCGGCCGCACAGGTAAGTGCCTCGACCCTTTCTTCCATCGAATTGCATGAATTTTACTTTGAAAATGTTTGCAAGTGTGAAGTGAATGGGTTGAGCGGTTGTATGGCCATTCGACTGGCCACGTCGACCAGTTAGTGGTCTAGTCGGATGTTTGGGCGGTGGTCGTGGCAAAAGAAACGGGCAGTGCACACGTGAGAGCCATCCCGTCGGGAAAAACGAGTTTTAACAGAAGTGACGGCGGCGGATCTGCGGGGAATGATGCGGCAGTAAGGGAACTCGCAGACGAATGATGGAGTGACGTCGTCCAACGGTCCGGCAGGGACAGCTCACCCCCGCGCCACGGATTCCGCCGAATTCAAATCTAATCGGCTAGATTGCCACCCCATGCATTTATCATTCACCGTTTGAAACTCGAGTGATCATCCGGATCCCTCTGCAGCTCGACACTCCAAGTCTTTGGCCATTCGAACGCCTGTTAAGCAACACCAAGAGCGCAGACCCACTGCAGTATCCTCCAGAATTCGCGCGCTGCTTCTACAGGAAATCGGGTTCCTCACGTCAAAAGGTGGCGGATTAAAAAGGTAAGCCTGAACTCTCCATGCAATTGGTTTTGAGGGTGGCAGAATCGACGTCTACAGTCTGGTCGTAGAAAATTTTTGCAAATATTGTCTGTCGTTGCATGAATTGTCGTCCTACAGGATGTCAGTGTAATTAAGCTGTGTTAAGGTCCTCGGGGATAAGCTTCGTGAATTATATGCATGACAGAGGCGTAATTCTACGCTCTGTCCCAGTAGGCCAAATTTCTTCCGCATTCGCCACCTCCAGCTAACGCAGCAGTTTTTCACCATGCCGGGTGGGTTCATCAGAAGGGAACCAACTGATTCAACGAAGTTAAGAGAAAATCCTGAGGTGGTGGAGCTCTTCACGCGAGCGCAATGGATATACTTCTGTGACAAATTGCAGGGCTATGACGACGAGGTGGCAGAGGAGTTTTTGCAAGCTCTGAGGCCGAAATCCAAAACATTGGCCACCGTTAACTTCAGGGGTTTGAGTCTCAGACTCACCCCACAATTCATCAGCCGAGTTACTGAGCTCCCAATGGGATTACCATGGGATAAAGAAGAAAGGAAATTGGGCCAACAGGCTAAGAAAGAATTCTTTCCACCAGAGGAGGAATTCTCAGAAGATAAAAATGGGGTTCGTAGAACCAGTTTACTGCCACCGTGGAGTGAAGTTAGCCTGCAGATTATGAAGTACATCACCTGCGAAGGCCGTTTTAGCATTGTATATGGGTACCATTTTCGGTTACTCAAGGAATTAAGGCATCAGATGGACCTACCTGTAGAAAACAAACTCAGTCTTCCCTACTTTCTACTACAGTCTCTGATTGAGTGTGCCACCAAGTTGAAAGAAGGCACACCAGACCAGGTAGCCCACCATGGACTCATCAAACTCCTCGTGGAGGATGCGCTCCACACATACAAGGTTCCTCTCTCATGGGAAGCCTTCAGAAATTTGACCAAGGATGGTGATATAAAGATGCTGACCGAAGAGCTCGGTTCATCTAGCAGTGAGGAGAAAGAGTCAGTGCCCGCAGGGAAGAAAGAAAAAGGCCAGAAGACCCCGACCACGGAGCAGAAGAAAAAGCAAGAGAAGAAACAAGAGAAAAAGGGTGCCAAAGAGAAAGATGACACACCCATTTTGACGGCAAGAGAGAAAAGATTGCAAAGCAGAGTGGACAAGGCTGAGAAGGTCCACATCAGCAAAAGTGCCTCGACAGCAACCGCAACCAAGTCAAAAAGTAAAACTCATGCAGCAAAACAAACCAAGGCGGTGACACCTGTTTCTACAGGAAAACCGAAACCGGCTTCTACAGGAAGCCCGAAATTAACTGAAAAAGGGTCTTCTACAGGAAGCCCAAAATTAACTAAAACAGGGTCTTCTACAGGAAGCCCTGAAAAAGTGAAACCCAAGGAGAAGAAAGCTGACATTCTTGCAAGGGAGGCAGCAGCTGTGCTGGCCGCCCTCAGCACACCTCCTAAGCCAAAGGAGAAGAGAAAGAGGGAGACCCCTCTATATTTTAAAGCTAGAAGAAGTGTGAGAATAAAGACGGGCAAGCCACAGCCTCCGTCCAGCAGCCCAATCATTATCGAAGATGCCCCTACTTCGCCCAAGGAAAGGTCCCCCTCGAGGATATCAGTCACCTATGAGAGGGGGAGCCCGAAGAAAACTACTTGGAAAGAAAGGTTAGACCAATTGACTACAAAAGCTCGGCTACAGGATGCTGAAGATGCTCTACAGGAAACCTTAGCCAGGCTTAAAGAAACTGAGAGAATGGAAGGAGAAGCACCCTTATCACCACCGAGGGAGGGCGAAGTAGAGCCACCAAAAGAAGTGGAGAAAGAGCATATACCAGAGCCCAGCCCTCAGCCAAGTCTGAGTTCATATTACAACTTTTTAGAGGCTGGCAAAATTATACCTCAGAAATTTACTGTGCCACTGTTTTTTGCATTGGAGGAAGAAAGAGTCCGTACACACACGTGGATGAAAATAGCCAAGTCAAAGGGTGTGGCGGACATAGGTCCCTTGCAGGAGCAGCTCAAGGAGGCCAGAAGTGAATTGTCCATGGCTAAACACGTGGCAAATTGCCAACGAGTGTTCCTACAGGAAGAAAACCAAAAGCTGAGATTGCAGCTACAGGAGCTGAGGGCAGGGACAGGTACATCCTCCAAGGACACCACAGCAGAACAACAAGGCAAAAAGGAACTGAACACCAGTCTTGGGGAGCCAACTACACATCTACAGGAAGCAGAACAACAAGCACAAATTGAGGTGCAAGCTCTCAGAGAACAGCTGCAGCAGAAAGAGGCACAATTGGCCTGCATGGCCAGCTGGGCCATGGATGCTATCCAATGCAGACAGCCGGCCAAATCCTATGGCCTGTACTTGAAAGACCAATGGCTGCAATTTCAAATCAATACCTTGGCGCAAAGAGGTATCTCTCAGCTCCAAGACCCGCAGCAATTCACTGAAGTATGCAGTACTAGTTCATCAGAGGATAAGGCCAAATTAGCGGAGTTCTACCTCCATAATCTGGCCCTGCCTAATGTAGTTTCATGATCCCAATACGGCCTTGGGAGATATGCAATTAATGGCATTTGCCTCATGGCTGAACCATGAGGACAAAAGAGCAGCAGAAGCCAAAGCGGTCATGAACCGAGAGCTGAACGAGCCATTGCTCATCAGACCAGAACCAGGGGATCCAGTTGCACTAATCTCAGCACACCAACATTTGTCCACTGACCCTCAAGCTTCATTAAGATTATGGATCAACAGGCCCAAGCCATAGCTCATTTTGAGGACATGGAGAGACTGTTAGGAGACAACGCTGTCCAAGCATGCACCTGCAGATGGAATACATTGGCCCACAGTCTGAAAATCCGAGAGTACCATACCCCAACTCGGATGAGGGAAGCTCTGGTACGGGTGGCCCTCTATAAGAAATCCATGCAAAACCTCCAGGCCAGCTGGATTGGCCTTAAGCTAAGCCCACCACTGCTGCTAGGATTGATGGAAGGCAGCACAAAGAAAGATGATAATGAACAGTGGGAAGAGGTAAACAAAAGGGTTGGGTTTCATATTAGCAAGGAGGACACTACTACAGAGGCTTGGGATGTAAGGGTAGCAGTAAAGGCAATGAAGGATGAAGAGTTGGACTAGTTGCTCAAGGATGAGAAAATATTTTAGCTGGGGGGTGATGATGAGCCCCAAATTTTGGTAACATTTTGGGCTCATTTGGCCTACTTACCTTGCGCAGCCCTTAATTTTTTATCACTTATGCATCATTTCTTAGTATATTCATGTTATTTGTAGGAAGGAGGGCAGTCATTATACCTATGTGGCTAATACATGTTTATTTCAGGTTTTTGACATTAAATGGAGCAAAAACCACGTAGATGGAGGCAAGGAGACATCCAAGGTGGCATTGCGGGTTTGTAGGAAGGTTGTCCACAACCTTGAATGACCTTCCTCGTGATCTCCACCCCAACTCCGAGCTCCAACAGCTATCACCACCGAGCTAGATGGCAGCCAACGGATTCTACAGGAACAACAGTTTATTTTTAGTTGGACAGCCAAGCCCCACTAATTTAGGAGGCCAGCTTGGCCCTCATAATGTATAAATATTGAGGTTGTAGCCTTCGATGGGGACTTTTGAACCTTTGTTGCAGATTTTGAATCACGAGCTATGGCTCTGTTTTGCTCTTTGTAAGCCATTTTTGGCATGTTGTTAGACTTATGATTATGATCTTTTAATAAAAGGCAGGCAGATTTGAGTTCAATCCTGAGTTCTTAGAGGAGCTATAGCTCTCAGGTTTGGGCCCAACCTGAGAGCAATAGGCCTCCTTTCTTTGTATTGTTACTTGTCTTCCCTTTCAGCATTTCATTTCTTTGCCTTGACATGCATTTGGAAAACACAGTCTGCTGATTCGAATTTCTTGATTTGATTAAGTAGGTTAGTTTTATGGATAAAGTGCTTTCAGCAGTTTATATTAGAGAGGATTAGAATTCATCAGAGTTCCAAGAAAAGGTTGATCGTACACTCACTTCCACCTCTGTTTAGAGATTGGGAGTGTAGACTATGCCAACCACCAAAAAACGCAGTTTTACATGTTCATGCAAGCTTTAAAGCAATATTTTCATTGGTAGAAGTGTCGATGCATTCAGATCTTGAGCAATAACTCTTTGTTTCAGCACCATGCACGATTTCTCTCTTAACTTACAACGTTGTTCTTTGGTTTTTAATAAAACAGTTAGAATAGGTTGATGAATTCTCGGTTTTGTGCAAGACAGAGGTGATTTGTTTCATTTACACTGCGCAACACCACTCTATCACTTCCTTATCCTTCTCAGCCGTGCCTAAGCCATCTCCTTACCTCCCAGCTAGATCCTTTGCCCACTAACTCTTCTATTATCCACGTTGTTTTATCTTTTCGGCCTTCCATTGCCTCTACCCTTCTATCGACCAACCAGCTTTACACACCCCCTCTCCATCTCATCTCTCTGTCCATAAGCCATCACAAGCTCCCCTCCCATCCTACCTATCCACCCATACAGCTCATTCACTCCTCCATCACCCAAAACTCCGACTGCAGAACATCCTGTAGAAGTTAGCAGACTTCCTGTAGAAATCCCGAGCTTCCTGTAGGATCCCCTGTAGACATCCTGTAGAGGCTTGCAAACACGGTTGCCAGGCACCTGAACGTTGTGAACTTCTGTGGAATGGTATTAGGGATTCCCTGGAACCTCTCAGAGTCCTCCTGACCTGTCCCAAGCCTTCCTTCCCTCGAACTACCCCTGCAAAGTCAAGACCCAGTAAGAAGCACAGTCATAATAAGTCCAACCACTTGAGAAAAAATACAAAAACATGTTCTCTTCAAATGGAAGTAGTTTAAACTCATGCATCTCATCTCACTAGAAGTAATGACATCATTTTTAGAAGTTGCATTCCCACCATTGCATCGTCAGGATTAAGCTGGTCAGATTAGGGTTTACTAGGGTTTCCATGTTTTGTTGGCTTTCAGTTCATTCTTGCAAAGTAGGTTAATTTCCTTTGAGATAGCTCTCATTCATCACTTAAAAAAGCTTCTTCTGAGAACATATAGAAGTTGGCTTGAGCCCTAGCGGACTTGTGCCAGCTGACCAAGTGACAGCTGCGACAAGAGCTAGTACTTGTGCATACAAAACCATCGCTTCCAAGTTTGTTACGAACTACTGGGTTGATAAAATTAGAGAAGGAAGCTCCAGGAGTTGTAGCATTATTGCTACAATACTGGAGCCCACCAAGATGTCCAATGTAATTCTTTTGAGAAAGGAATATGGACTTCGGATGTTGAGTTACTTCAATACCAAGATAGTAATGAACATAGCCCAAATCAGCCATTTCAAGACCTTTCTTCAATTCCTTCTTTATGGATGCAATGTAGTTTTCATTGTTCCCTGTCATCAAAAGATCATCTACATATACCACAAGATATACAACTGTTTTACCAACTTTCTTGACAAACAAAGTTGCATCATCAAGATCATAATGTTTGAAATTGAGTTTCAGAAGATGCTCAGTCAGTTTTTCATACCAGGCTCATGGTGCTTGTTTGAGGCCATACAAGGTTTTCACAAGTTTGCATACTTTATGTTCATGTATTTTCACAACAAATCCTTCAGGCTGGGACATAAAAACATTTTCTTTTAGATATCCATTCAAGAAAGTAGTTTTTACATCCATTTGATGGACTTTCCAACCGTTCTGAGCTGCTAGGGCAAAGAGTGTCCGGATGGTAGCCCATTTTGCTGTGGGGGCAAAAGTCTCCTCATAATTGATCGCTTCCTTCTGTGCAAAACCTTTTGCCACAAGCCTGGCTTTGTGCTTGTCAAGTGAGCCATCAGCTTTATACTTGTTCTTGTAGACCCACTTGCAACCAATTGGTTTCGTTCCCAATGGAGGATCAACCAGCTTCCAAGTGCCATTCTTTATGAGGGCATCATACTCCTTTTGCATCGCTTCTTTCCATTCATCATGAGAAGCAAATTCTTTGAAGGAAGTTGGTTCAAATCTGTAGACAAATTCAATTCACAATCATAAGAAATATCCATATCAACAGGTGAATTAGAGTCATCTACAACACATCCATTTTGTTGGTTTGAATTTCTAGTTCCTCTCTTTCCAACCTCATCAGGACAAACACTTTCAAGTGTCTTTGTCAGCCACTTTGGGGGACCTTTCTGAGATGGTCCAGGCTGCTCCGTTGATTGAGTTGGGACTGAATCAAGATTGAGTCTCCGAATTCTGTCAATCATATCACTCAAAGTATCATCCGTTGTTGGAGTTTCATGCAGGGGAGAGAGTGCTTCAGAAGAAGATTCCATAGGTTGATCTAGTATAGGAATCCCCCCTTCAAGATGTGGAATTTGATTATCAAATTCTTGAAATGATTTTGCATTTGTGAATCTGTCAAAGCGATCAAGTTGCCTTTCAACAACATTGTCAGTTTTGGATGATTCAAGAAAGATTACATCTCTAGATACAACACACTTTTTGTTGACCTCATCATAGAGATAGTGTGCTTTGGAGGTGTTTGAATACCCCAGGAAGATACACTTACGACTTCTTGCACCAAGTTTGTTTCTATGTACCTTTGGTATCAAGGCATAACAGGTGGAACCAAAGACCCTAAGATGCTTTACTGAAGGAATGTGCCCACACCACATTTCATAAGGAGTCTTGTTTCTGATAGCATTAGATGGACATCTATTCTTTATATATATAGCACATAGAACTGCATCAGCCCAAAACATCATTTTTACATTTTTGAAGAACATCATGGAGCGTACCATATTTAAGAGTGTCCTATTCATTCTTTTAGCTACTTCATTTTGTTGGGGATTATAAGGCATAGTTGTTTGATGTTTGATCCCATGTTGGCGAAGATAGTGTTAGATTCCGTCTTGTCAAGTCAAATGTGAGATTGATTCTTCTTCAAAACCCTGTTTTGAAGAAGAAATCATTAAATGTGTTTTTTAGAATATGTATCAAATTCTCCAGCTCTTCAAAAGGTAGCAGCTTCCTCAACTCCTATCTCTGCAAAAGCACAAACAAAAGAAAACAAAACATCATCAACAATCATGTCCATTTGTTTGATCTGGTCTAAAAGCTGTCTTGTTACAGTTGTCATTTGGTATTGGTTATACAACTCTCCATACATTTGGGTGCTCAGATCTGGTTACTTAGCCAAGGAATCGCTGGAATGAAAGGCATACTTTAATCTCTTGACAAGCATATGCCTGCGGCCTTGTTGCTTAACCTCTGCTGCAGACTTCTTGGCACATGGATTTACATTATGTAGGTATGGTTTATCTCTGGTTAGGGAAAACCCCTGTGCAAAGATTTGAAGTAGTCGGAGCTATAAACAAGTTAGAGATTGTCACTCCTAATGCGACCTCATTTTTGAAGGTTTTAGCGCTTGAATTAGGGAATTCCTGAAGCAGTTCTTAATCTGAAGGCTCGGCCCCTCTATTAGAGCAAGATTTGAATCATTCTTTAAAGATAACGTTATTGAACAGACCTATATTTTGAGGTTTTTGAGGCATACTTTAGTCCATCATTGGATGCAAGCAATCAAGCCCAACTCCCTCACGTATAAAAATAAGGAGAAAAGGTCACCATAACAATGAACAATCCTGTCAGTAAATTGATGTGGCATTTGGTGATGTTTAAGGAGAAAATTCATTACACAAATCAGTTTGTTGATGGGCCAATACATGACTGCAATAAAACAATTGTGTATATCTCTAACTGATTGATTCAAGGCACCTTTTGAGCAAAACATTGGCAAAGAGCTGGGATGTCTGTGCGCGGAGTGCGGTAGCTGAGTATGTGCAACAGTGTGGAGGAGGGAGTTTCAGCTCAATATTTGGTGCATGGGAGAGTTGTGCAAATGCTTGATAATGGCGTACTCAAATGATGGAATGAACTCTTTTGCGAGGCTCTTGTTGTGGGGAAAAATGCCTATTTAGGACGATCCTATCCACCTAAGGTGTGACAACGCCTTAGCAACAAACGAATACAGCTATCATGATTTCTTCCTTTATGAAATATGAAAGAGAGGAGATCGGCAGACTTACCGTTATCTTCCGGTTGTCCCTCGAACTAGATCCTCTTCTCTTTGTGTGTCCACAGCTACTTGCCTCCTCGTTCGATCAAGAGAACAACTACTTGAATCCCACGAGATCACAAGAGAACAACTACCTGTGACAAGAGAACAACTACTTGCAACAAGAGAAGAACACGATACAAAGGCAAATATACATATTCATAAATGATTCAGGATTAGAAGTAAATCAAATATACTAATGTAATTACACAAAATACGCCAGCATATAGGAAAGAATCAAGATAGCTTTATTGAAAGTAACAGGGTTCAGGAAGAGATACAACCCATAGGGCTCCAACCCAACATCTCCTTCCCAGTAGAATGGAATTCCTTCTTCAGCTCCTTTCAAAGCATAACACACCCAATGTTTCTAGCCACAAACCAACAACAATTCTTTGCAAATACCAAATTCCAGCCTCCCTGATCTCATGTAGAAGAGATCTATATATAGGGTTATTGGAGAGAGGATGAGTAAGCTTGAGACTGGTCTGAGACTGACTAGTGTCCTCTCCCACTTCAGTTCTTGAGTCCACTTGGAGGTTCTTGCTTCCACTTGGATATTTGGAACCTCTTACTCATCACTAGTCGAATTCCTTGATCCAAGTGTCATTTTGGAAGCTTCCTGGGCATTGACACCTTGAGAAATGACTCTGCCACTTGTCCAAACTCGCTCAACGCAGGTAGCCTTCTTTGCAGTTGACATTCACCGCAGGTAGACAGTGGAGCAGTTGACATTCAGCGCAGATGCTCAGTGGAGCAGTTGACATGATCCAGAATTGCCTTGTTTTTGAGTGTTTTCAGGTGGAGAACTTCTGTGAATTGCTGTGGTTTGCTGGCCTTGTTCCTTTAGGGGTAGGAACAACATGTTTAGGGACTTTGGATCCCTTGATTATTGACATTTCATGCTCAGTGATGCAAGGCACAAAAATATCTATAACAGTTGCCCCCTAAAGTATGAGGTCGTTTATCGGGTGAAATGCTTTATCCAGGAGGGTCCGAAGTTCATCCATCTGCTGGGAGGAGACCTGTAATAAAATACAATACAATACATTATGATTCATACTGCTTTCATGATCTGGCTGAGGCGGGCATTCCCATGCTCAACTTTATAAATTCATTTTGGTACATAGAACAGACGATAGTCTGATGGTAGACTGATAATTTTAGTGAAATTATCATCCTTTGAGTAGGATGATCATCTGTTGCAATGATGTACATGTCAAATGTCTTTATTTTTCCTGAATATATATCGCAACCTGGATGGATGAAACTAGATCCGGGGTCTTCAAACTCGTTCGATCTTCACTCTAAGTACAAGTCGATCCATGTGAGAATTGCGCTGAAGTCGGACATGGAAAGACATCGCTTGATTACCGGTCAATGATGTAAACCGTTAACAAGCGCGAGAGGAATCACCGATAATGATAATGACCCTCAAGGTACTGCAGTACAATTCACGTGGTGTGAATAAAGGACTTGGCGTCGAACACCACGCGAAATCTTCTGGTCGAAGGTCATTGATGTATACCTGTCGCCGGAAGTGAGAAACTTGCCATTGAGGCATGCAAGCTTCAAAGTACTGAAGGGGTTGTTCCTAGATCAACTCCTTGGATAATGAGCTGATGTCGACAAGGAGCGATCCGTCAAAGGAGGGCCTTAATGAATCCCACATCAGTGACACGGAACGGAGCTAATGATTTTTATGGAGGTGAAAACAATCTGTGACATATGATTCAGGGTGGCGGTCATGAATGGATGAAGGATAATGTATGGCAGTGGATGGGACCCGGTTGACTCTTTCTGAACGACTTCTCTTGAACATATGGCGACACTGATGCGATGGATCGGTAGCATTACCGCAGATATGGATGGTATGGCAAGACCATGGTGATGTGACCGGTGAATGAAACAACCCAACCCGAATGTGATACGGAGGAAAAGTGTCATGTTCAAGAGCGACCTGCTACCATCAAAGTTTTCTTGATTTTTCCCAATTTTCCCCCAGTCATTGCTGACCAGTACCTCTTTATTTTTGTCAAGCTTGAGGAGGATAACATATGCTTGTTCTATAACCTGCCCTTCGGGCAAGCCTATCGCTATGTTTTAACGAGCCTAGCGATAGTGAAACTCGTTCTCGTCTAAAGACAAGTTTGTCGCTATTTAATAATTTTAACGAGTCTAACAACAAGGATAACTCGGTCCTTTTCATTTTTAGAGAGTCTGAAAAGGTACATAAAGTTAACTCCAAAATTCCTTTTTCGTCATCTAATCCCTTAAGTCCGAAAAAGTATAAAACAATACAGAAGGGATGAGTTTTCGATAACTTTAACGAGCCGAATAAAACAAGCGCTCTACCTTTTTGTGCAATAATCCCTCAGGTCCAAAAAGATTAAAATCTAGAGGAGGGATAGCTCTTCCGGTCCTTTAACGAGCTGGAAGGCCAAAACTCGGCAATCTTTTCATATTTTACGAGTCAGTTGAAAAGAGCTTAAAGAAGACTCGTCTTTTGAGGAACGAGTGATAAACAGGGATAGCAATTGATTCCAGGTACAGGTTGGAATTTTCCAATCACGGCAGTGTCACAAGGATGGCTAGGTGAAATCACTCTTCGCAGCTGTTCCTCAAAATGGGTAAACAATCATATGGAGGTGAACGATCGGCCAAATGAAAGTGGAGGTGGCAGGTGAAAACACGACCAAGGCTTTTATGGCTGATAAATTTATGATCACAGCGGTTATTTACCAGGATAGGTTCATTTTTAGTTAAAAATGAGCTTAAACTCTGGAGGAAACATTGCTCACTGCTTATATTTATTTTTTAACGAGCATGAAGACCGCGTTAAAACTGCTCGGATCTTGCGTTTATTTTTTAACGAGCATGAACTTTATGCTAAAACTGCTCGATTACCCAGTCTTTTGATAAGAGTGTCTCATGAAAGATCCCATTTTTTATAGAGCTTGCGCCTTACCAAAGCTATGCTTACTCTCCTTTCTTTATGCAAGTTCGGAAACGGCTAATCCTATGAGTTTAAAGGGTTAGACCTACAGGTTTAAAGGGAGGACCTAAAAATTTAAAAAATAAATAGTTGCCCCTTGCTTGCACTCCAAAAGGTTTGCATGCCCCCAGGTATAAAACAGAGTTTCAAGGTTACCTCTACTTACCCTCTGCCAAAACATTTGTTTTAATCGAGAGAGGCTTACCTCTTTCAGGTTACCCAAAAATTGTCTCGTTAATCTTTCAAACAAAACACTTCCTCGGCAATGTCTACCGAAATAGACAAGGGTGGATGACTGTTGTCAAACACGTAACTTTGACAAAAGAATCTTATTCTAGAACAACCCCTCTTCCATCCACGGACAGGGTACGGACTAGTCATATTCTCCCGCGGAAATCTATCCTATACCCAAAGTTTCCCTGCCGAAGCAGGCCAGGATGCATGCCCCCTGGGTTCCAGTCATATCCTCCGGGATTACTCGCGCTCATCAGGAGGACGGACCGTGGGTTGAGACACTTATTGCATGAATAGACCATTTAGGGATGGCACCTGACTATTTGCGATGTGTGATCCGGGAAACGAAAGTTGGTCCACGAGCTTGACCATTCTTCCTTCATGCGGAAAACACATTACTCTAAAGAGTGAGGAGACTACAGCTCCCATGCAATATATATAGTCTCGTCCAAGGAGTAGGTTATAATCCAAGGGTCCTTGAATGACCATCACGTTCATTTGAACGGTCTTCCCTTTCAATGTTATAGGCACATTGGGGAGGATCCCTAAAGGTCGACTGGTTCCTTTATCAAAACCTGATAGATTTCTCATCTCAGGTAAGAGTGCTGGCAAACCAAGCGCTCTCCAAGCAATAGAGGAAAGGATACTCACAGATGCCCCCTCATCAATGACAGTGCCAGCCATTACCATTCTGTATATTTGACAAATAATTCTGAATGGCACACTGGCTGGCAACCGGGGTCTGCCTAGTTGGTTCCAATCAAAAGACACAACCAGGTTGCTTGGTGGTGGGACCGAATATACGGCCGGATAGCGCTCTGATGAACTTCCTTCCTGCGACAAAGGAATGGTGGCATTGCCCCCTTGATCATCAGAGTCAGTGCTGATGAAGAGAACTTGGACGATGTCGTCTGTATTCTCCTCTGTGATGGTGTCATTCGAAGATGGAGCCTCTGAAGGCAAAACCGGGTCAACTGCCGTATCAACCTTTTGACTTTCGTCAGGCATGGATCCAGACGGTTCTTCTTCAATGACAGGTGCTTCGGATGACCATCTAAGTGGCTCGGCCGGATTCTCAACTAGTGAGGGACTTGGCAGGAGTCTTTGATATCCAGGAGGAAGATTCGCTCGTAAGATCGGGCGATCTTCCAGAACTCTTTTTGCCTCGTCTAAGAAGGGACAACGGTGGATGGCGTGATCGCCTTCACACAGTCTGCAGGGAAATTTAACTCTCCCATTCTGTCCTGGAGCTTCACTCCCACTAGTTGACGGTGAGCAATCGACATGGCTATCAGAGGTCGATGCTCCCGAATTGTGCAAACGGGGGGACCAGTCTCTTAGTATCCGTGGGATACAGGGACAATCTCTATGGAAGTGGCCGCCCCTGCATATGATGCATGGCGATTTAGGCCTTACAAGTGCGGTGTGTGGATTTTCGTTAGATGACATTTGTTTGCCCCCAGTCGCCTTAGGCTCCTTCTTCTTCTCCTTCTTCTCCTTAGGAACCCGATTTTTTGATCGACCAGTTCCGTCAAGCGAAGAGGAAGGAGGGGAGGAAGATGAAGTGGAAGGCTGGGAGGCAACTCTTGTATGATCTAACTGTTGACTCGACTGTTCAGGAGTGGTGGTATTCTGAACGACATTGGTCGAAAAGAGCCAAACTGGTAGTCCAATTGTCAATCTTGGAAGCGACAATGTGGCCATGTGGGGCGCACCAACATCTCCCCAAGAGGAGAAGGGACTAGGATTTCCACCCAAGGGAACTCCTTGGTTGGTGTGCTCCATCTTTTCAACCTAAAGATCAACGCATGATTAAAGGGTGATTGTTCAGTTTAAAATAAATTGTTAACGACGCTTTTAGACACAACTTGCTTTTTCAGTTTTAAAGAGTCGAGAAAAAGCTAAAGATGACTCTAGTCTCCTTCGATGTTTTAACGAGCCCGAAGTGACAAATGCTCGGATGGAATTTTTCTGTTATAGAGTCTGGAAAAGGCCAAAAGAAACTGCTCTGGAGATCTAGTCAGAGGGTGTGCCAAACCTTTCGCAAAACCACAGAATACGTTTTACGGTACGGGTGGTCGATCTTCGTGAATGCTGTGTTCACTGCATTGTGATCAGTAGGGCGGCCGAAACGGCTTCCTAAGGATAAAAGATATATGCCTATAGGGGTCTCCCAATATATACGCGACGGTACGTGGGAGCACAATCCGTATTAGCGCCACCGACTCTTAGGAGGAATCACCCACCTTCTTCGAGATCGACAGTCACTATGTTTAACGACGCCGGAACACGTCTCTAGCCTAGACCTCTATGTTGTGCGTTATCTTACAAAGCGTTGTTAGGTTCATTCAGTTTATTTTAGGTTGATCTTTTTAAAGTTTGCCTTTCAAGGTTCACCACGAGATGTATGATACAAATTCCTAAATGCAGTCTAAGATGATAAGCAAGCTTTACAATCTTTCAACTTTGAAAATCCTAGCTACTAAGGGAAAAGAGAGCGACTATCTTTTCTCAAAGAGCAATCAGCACACTCTAATGCACTTTCCCTAAATCCAACATGCAAACTTATCAAATGCAAAATGCACAATGCAGGTGTTTGTTTTCACTTTCTTAGTATAAATGCCTACAAAGAAAGCTTTTTGCACAACTTTGAATTTGCTTTTACAATGATCAAAATAAACAAGTTCTTTTTCTTCAAAATCAACAAGGGTAGAAGAGATTACAATCACTTTGCGATTTTCGAAATAAAGACTCGTTTTGATACTTTGAAAAGAACAAATTCAAACCAATAAGCAAAAGTAAAAACTATAATCAATCTGAACAAACAGCCAATGAACTCTCTTCTAAGATCACTTTCAATCAGATCTGAATCAAAGGCTATAGAAAGACTACTTTACTCATGCAAAGGAAGACTGTAAATGACGCCACAAACACATAAAAACATTCACAATCTTTTTGTACAAAAATGGGGCGGAATTCAGGCAAAGAAAAGGGTTATCAGACCAGCACCTATACTTGGTTAAAGGCTGCAAAAACAGAGATCAAAACAGGGCAAAAAAGGACAAAGAACCCCAGCTGCACAAGGCCACACTGGTTCAGCGCAGGTCCAACACTGTCAGTTTGACATTCAGCGCAGGTAGCCCCTTCGGGACCTGCGTTGAAATGCAGACTGCCTTCACAGTGCCTGCGCTGAAGAGAGAAACTCTCGTTTCTCTTGGTTTCTGGGTCACAAAATGCTCAAAAATCAACTGTTTCAGGCCAAATCAGAAACACAAGCAAGGTATAAACAGAGAGATGCTTTGATAGGGTACTAAAGACTATCACAAGGATCAATCAAATCATTTGTGGATCTAGTTTAAATCATAGACAAGTCCAACATACTAGATCAAAGCATCAACTTTTACTTTGCATCCGGGAAAGATGCAGTTCAAGAGTTGCTGTCAAGTCTATGAAGTAAACAAATGACAGAAACACAAATGAAATGAATAAACAAGTTCTTCCCCAGCGGAGTCGCCAATTTGTTGTGGGGAAAAATGCCTATTTAGGACGATCCTATCCACCTAAGGTGTGACAGCGCCTTAGCAACAAACGAATACAACTATCATGATTTCTTCCTTTATGAAATATGAAAGAGAGGAGATCGGCAGACTTACCGTTATCTTCCGGTTGTCCCTCGAACTAGATCCTCTTCTCTTTGTTTGTCCATAGCTACTTGCCTCCTCGTTCGATCAAGAGAACAACTACTTGAATCCCACGAGATCACAAGAGAACAACTACCTGTGACAAGAGAACAACTACTTGCAACAAGAGAAGAACACGATATAAAGGCAAATATACATATTCATAAATGATTCAGGATTAGAAGTAAATCAAATATACTAATGCAATTACACAAAATACACCAGCATATAGGAAAGAATCAAGATAGCTTTATTGAAAGTAACAGGGTTCAGGAAGAGATACAACCCATAGGGCTCCAACCCAGCATCTCCTTCCCAGCAAAATGGAATTCCTTCTTCAGCTCCTTTCAAAGCATAACACACCCAATGTTTCTAGCCACAAACCAACAACAATTCTTTGCAAATACCAAATTCCAGCCTCCCTGATCTCATGTAGAAGAGATCTATATATAGGGTTATTGGAGAGAGGATGAGTCAGCTTGAGACTGGTCTGAGACTGACTAGTGTCCTCTCCCACTTCAGTTCTTGAGTCCACTTGGAGGTTCTTGCTTCCACTTGGAGATTTGGAACCTCTTACTCATCATTAGTCGAATTCCTTGATCCAAGTGTCATTTTGGAAGCTTCCTGGGCATTGACACCTTGAGAAATGACTCTGCCACTTGTCCAAACTCGCTTAGCACAGGTAGCCTTCTTTGCAGTTGACATTCAACGCAGGTAGACAGTGGAGCAGTTGACATTCAACGCAGATGCTCAGTGGAGCAGTTGACATGATCCAGAATTGCCTTGTTTTTGAGTGTTTTCAGGTGGAGAACTTCTGTGAATTGCTGTGGTTTGCTGGCCTTGTTCCTTTAGGGGTAGGAACAACATGTTTAGGGACTTTGGATCCCTTGATTATTGACATTTCATGCTCAGTGATGCAAGGCACAAAAATGTCTATAACAACTCTACAAAATGGGACCATGGAGGGATTCTTTAAACTCATTTCATACTTCCAAACACAATCTGAACCTGCCTACTGTGGATTGGCTACTCTTGTAGTTGTTCTCAATGCTCTTGCAATTGATCCTGGAAGAAAATGGAAGGGGCCTTGGCGCTGGTTTGATGAATCGATGCTGGACTGTTGTGAACCTTTGGAAAAGGTGAAAGTTGATGGCATGCCTAGCTAATTGTTCTGGAGCTAAGGTTGAAGCTTTCCGCTCTAATCAAAGTTCTATTGATGAATTCCGGAGATTTGTAGCAAAGTGTGCTTCTTCTGAAGATTGCCATGTGATTACATCATATCATAGAGCTCCACTAAAGCAGACAGGATCTGGCCATTTTTCACCGATTGGTGGATACCATGCTGGAAAAGACATGGCACTTGTTTTAGATGTCGCTCGATTCAAGTATCCTCCCCATTGGGTTCCACTTTCACTTCTTTGGGAGGCAATGAATACCATAGACGAAACGACTCAAAAATACAGGGGGTTTATGCTAATCTTGAAGCACCAGCAGGGTCCATCCTTACTTTATACTCTGGTTCTGCAGCTTCTGAAAGCAGAAGGTTTTGACAGTGTAGAAAAAATCCTTTCTGCAGTTTTTGAATCATTACCTGCAAATCTTACAGATTTCATCAAGTGGATTGCCGAAGTTAGAAGGTTGGACAACTCTGAGAAAACTGTAGATAAGGAAGAAGCTGAGCGAATTGCTATCAAGGGAGAATTATTGCAACAAATAAAGGAAACAGAAATCTACAAGGTTGCGGATAAGTGGTCTTCGTCTGCAACCTCATGATGCACTTTATCATGGTCTACTGAAGATAATTCGTTGGAGATAATTGAAAATGTTTGCTGCCAAAGGGAAGCCACCCAATGTGAACTGATTGGTGTATCGAAAGAGTGTTTTTGTAATAAGGCTTGTATGCAAAGATCAAGAACAAGTGACAATTTCCCAGTTTGCTCTAAGGCTTTTGAGATCGCAAGAATAAAAGACAAATCTGAAACTAACAGAGCCAGTTAAAATAAAAATCGGGAATCCTATCCACTTAACACCTTTACTGCTATGTGGACCTGCCAAGGAGCATCACTTATGTACGTGTCAGCAAATTAGTAGATCCAATTGAAACTATTCTTCAGATTTCCTTATTCGAATGACCAACGCATTTCCAGAGATTTGGGGGGGCGGTTGTAATTTCTAGAATGTGCAAAGTGGCAGAGAACAAGATATGATTGCTTATTTCTGTCTTCACGCTGGAATAATGGAAGGCTTTCTATATTTAAGAGAAAATGGAGGATTCTGTGCTATCTTCATGCCTTTAGTTGAAACATCGCCCCTGTTTTGGGGATCGATCTGTTGTGTGTTTTTTTTTTTTAAGAATAATTTATTTAATGTATAAAGATAATCATTTGAAGGAGTGGGAGAGAGAATTCTGAGTGCTGAGAGGTGTGTGTAACAGAGCTTCATTGTACAGTTTTTGACAAAGATTTTTAGTGAAATTACACAGCTCTGACTTCTGAGATTCATGTGGTATGAAAGTTAGCATAAGTTTTTCTTCTGTTTCATATGTAAACTGTTATGTTTCATTTCACTTCATGATCATTTCTAGTTGAACAAATGAAGTGTTAAGGTAGAATTCATCATTTGTATGCTCTGCCTTTAAGTTTGTTCAATGTTTCATGTTTTCTTCTGTTTGACAAGGATTCATCTTCTATGCCCTTGTCAGCTCCTCAGCAGTCTTGCCATCCCATTTAATCTCAATTTGATGTTAAATTTCTTGCCTACCTTACCTCAGTCGATAATCTGTGTTTTTTATTATATTTCTCTGTTCAAGCTGTTTCTTTGCCCCATGCAGCCCAGAAAAACCCCGTCATTTTATTAAAAAACCCTAAAAATCCCAAATCAACCCTTTGATCAGTTTTCTAGCCTAAAATCAGCGTTACCCTATTGGTTATCTCGCCCATTGAAGATTTTGACCGAGATAGACCGGAGAGAGCCCTCTCCTGCCCCGTAGGGCTAGCTACGAGGCTAAGTGGTTTGATGTTGCCTTGAGGTTTACCTTTCTCAGCCTGAGGTGAAATTTCAAGCGCTAACATATTGGCGACCATACTGGGGAGAACATTCGACTTGTTGATTGTCTTGTCCCAGTACATGAAATCAAATTGCATATCTGATGCTGATGGTGGACAACAGTCAGATACATATGCAGGCTGAACCATTCACCTGGCGACTCCAACTCGATCCAGACATTCCAGTGCTTGTTGATTCACTCATACAATGGTAGGGTATGTGGCAAACCCTGCACTTTGTGAAGCTCTAAACGAAGTTAGAGAGTGGTTAGTGGATATTGAAATTAATGAAGAATTTTTCAGTACCTTCCTTCACTGTTTGAAATCTCCGAAGTATCATCTTGAAGCTAAAACTGGTGTCTGTGAGTTAATTGTTGAAAAAATTGAAAAGGAGATTCAATGTTTAGATGAGCAGATCCAGTCATATGATTTCCAAGACCCTAAAAAGTTTTTGGAAATCCTTCCTCCATCGAAACAAGAAATAACAGACTTGCCTACAGATGTTTACATTGACAGTGTGCAGCTGGAAGTATGTCTTGTAGAGTTGGGGCAGCCAACAGAGTCTGGCTTTCGCGATCCAATAGCAACATACATGGACACATTTTTCAGTGTGATTGTTAGATCAGGCTGCCTTGTACGTGACCAGGCTCATTACGCGCATGAAGGGCTGCCAGCAATTACATCTGTGTCCTCGTGGAAGCATTCTCGAGCGACATCATTTTCAGGTTTACTTGAATGGTTAATCTGGCATTTTAGTATTACCTGATCTATTGTTTGTACAACATATTAGAGTAGATTTTGTAAATAAATAAGCAGCCATAAGGGCAGCATCTTGTTTTAGTTTGCTTGAAGATTGTTAAGTCGTTTTTCAGTCATTTCAGTCTTGAGATCAAATCAGTTTGAGTTGATTTTCAGTTGTGTTGATGATGACTCCATTGCCCAATGGATGGAGGCACTGTCTGCTCTCCCAAAGTTCTACGGTTCTTGGCACCTCCAAAAAGCGGTAGCTGCCATCCCAAGTGGAGCCGATGTTAGACTCCGTCTTGTCAAGTCAAATGTGAGATTGATTCTTCTTCAAAACCCTGTTTTGAAGAAGAAATCATTAAATGTGTTTTTTAGAATATGTATCAAATTCTCCAGCTCTTCAAAAGGCAGCAGCTTCCTCAACTCCTATCTCTGCAAAAGCACAAACAAAAGAAAACAAAACATCATCAGCAATCATGTCCATTTGTTTGATCTGGTCTAGAAGCTGTCTTGTTACAGTTGTCATTTGGTTATTGGTTATACAACTCTCCATACATTTGGGTGCTCAGATTTGGTTACTTAGCCAAGGAATCGCTAGAATGAAAGGCATACTTTAATCTCTTGACAAGCATATGCCTGCGGCCTTGTTGCTTAACCTCTGCTGCAGACTTCTTGGCACATGGATTTACATTATGTAGGTATGGTTTATCTCTGGTTAGGGAAAACCCCTGTGCAAAGATTTGAAGTAGTCGGAGCTATAAACAAGTTAGAGATTGTCACTCCTAATGCGACCTCATTTTTGAAGGTTTTAGCGCTTGAATTAGGGAATTCCTGAAGCAGTTCTTAATCTGAAGGCTCGACCCCTCTATTAGAGCAAGATTTGAATCATTCTTTAAAGATAACGTTATTGAACAGACCTATATTTTGAGGTTTTTGAGGCATACTTTAGTCCATCATTGGATGCAAGCAATCAAGCCCTGCTCCCTCACGTATAAAAATAAGGAGAAAAGGTCACCATAACAATGAACAATCCTGTCAGTAAATTGATGTGGCATTTGGTGATGTTTAAGGAGAAAATTCATTACACAAATCAGTTTGTTGATGGGCCAATACAGGACTGCAATAAAACAATTGTGTATATCTCTAACTGATTGATTCAAGGCACCTTTTGAGCAAAACATTGGCAAAGAGCTGGGATGTCTGTGCGCAGAGTGCGGTAGCTGAGTATGCGCAACAGTGTGGAGAAGGGAGTTTCAACTCAAGATTTGGTGCATGGGAGAGTTGTGCAAATGCTTGATAATGGCGTACTCAAATGATGGAATGAACTCTTTTGCGAGGCTCTACAAAATGGGACCATGGAGGGATTCTTTAAACTCATTTCATACTTCCAAACACAATCTGAACCTGCCTACTGTGGATTGGCTACTCTTGCAGTTGTTCTCAATGCTCTTGCAATTGATCCTGGAAGAAAATGGAAGGGGTCTTGGCGCTGGTTTGATGAATCGATGCTGGACTGTTGTGAACCTTTGGAAAAGGTGAAAGTTGATGGCATGCCTAGCTAATTGTTCTGGAGCTAAGGTTGAAGCTTTCCACTCTAATCAAAGTTCTATTGATGAATTCCGGAGATTTGTAGCAAAGTGTGCTTTTTCTGAAGATTGCCATGTGATTACATCATATCATAGAGCTCTGCTAAAGCAGACAGGATCTGGCCTTTTTTCACCGACTGGTGGATACCATGCTAGAAAAGACATGGCACTTGTTTTAGATGTCGCTCGATTCAAGTATCCTCCCATTGGGTTCCACTTTCATTTCTTTGGGAGGCAATGAATACCATAGACGAAACGACTCAAAATACAGGGGGTTTATGCTAATCTTGAAGCACCAGCAGGGTCCATCCTTACTTTATACTCTGGTTCTGCAGCTTCTGAAAGCAGAAGGTTTTGACAGTGTAGAAAAAATCCTTTTTGCAGTTTTTGAATCATTACCTGCAAATCTTACAGATTTCATCAAGTGGATTGCCGAAGTTAGAAGGTTGGACAGCTCTGAGAAAACTGTAGATAAGGAAGAAGCTGAGCGAATTGCTATCAAGGGAGAATTATTGCAACAAATAAAGGAAACAAAAATCTACAAGGTTGCAGATAAGTGGTCTTCATCTGCAACCTCATGCTGCACTTTATCATGGTCTACTGAAGATAATTCATTGGAGATAATTGAAAATGTTTGCTGCCAAAGGGAAACCACCCAATGTGAACTAATTGGTGTATCGAAAGAGTGTTTTTGTAATAAGGCTTGTATGCAAAGAGCAAGCACAAGTGACAATTTCCCAGTTTGCTCTAAGGCTTTTGAGATCGCAAGAATAAAAGACAAATCTGAAACTAACGGAGCCAGTTAAAATAAAAATCGGGAATCCTATCCGCTTAACACCTTTACTGCTATGTGGACCTGCCAAGGAGCATCACTTATGTACGTGTCAGCAAATTAGTAGATCCAATTAAAACTATTCTTCAGATTTCCTTATTCGAATGACCAACGCATTTCCAGAGATTTGGGGGGGGCGGTTGTAATTTCCAGAATGTGCAAAGTGGCAGAGAACAAGATATGATTGCTTATTTCTGTCTTCACGCTGGAATAATGGAAGGCTTTCTATCTTTAAGAGCAAATGGAGGATTCTGTGATATCTTCATGCCTTTAGTTGAAACAACGCCCCTGTTTTGGGGGCCGATCTGTTGTGTGTGTGTGTTTTTTTTTTAAGAATAGTTTATTTAATGTATAAAGATAATCATTTGAAGGAGTGGGAGAGAGAATTCTGAGTGCTGAGAGGTGTGTGTAACAGAGCTTCATTGTACAGTTTTTGACAAAGATTTTTAGTGAAATTACACAGCTCTGACTTCTGAGATTCCTGTGGTATGAAAGTTAGCATAAGTTTTTCTTCTGTTTCATATGTAAACTGTTATGTTTCATTTCACTTCATGATCATTTCTAATTGAATAAATGAAATGTTAAGGTAGAATTCATCATTTGTATGCTCTGCCTTTAAGTTTGTTCAATATTTCGTGTTTTATTCTGTTTGACAAGGATTCATCTTCTATGCCCTTGTCAGCTCCTCAGCAGTCTTGCCATCCCATTTAATCTCAATTTGATGTTAAATTTCTTGCCTACCTTGCCTCAGTCGATAATCTGTGTTTTTTATTATATTTCTCTGTTCAAGCTGTTTCTTTGCCCCATGCAGCCCAGAAAAACCCCGTCATTTTATTAAAAAACCCTAAAAATCCCAAATCAACCCTTTGATCAGTTTACTAGCCTAAAATCAGTGTTACCCTATTGGTTATCTCGCCCATTGAAGATTTTGACCGAGATAGACCGGAGAGAGCCCTCTCCTGCCCCGTAGGGCTAGCTATGAGGCTAAGTGGTTTGATGTTGCCTTGAGGTTTACCTTTCTCAGCATGAGGTGAAATTTCAAGCGCTAACAGATAGTTTTCAAATTCATTTCAAGTGTATTCTTTTCCATTATTAGTGCGAATAGAGCCAATATGAGATTGTGCATCACTTTCAATCCATGTATGAAATTTCTTGAATGTTTGAAAAGCATCAGATTTGTTCTTAAATAAATAAACCCAACACATTCTAGTGTAGTCATCAATAAATGTCATCAAGTATTTATTTCCATTTGCAGAAGAGATACGCATTGGACCACATAAATCTGAATGAATGAGTTCAAGTTTTCTATGTGCTCTGGAGTGTGAATCATGAAAGGACTGTTTGCTATGCTTTCCTGGAATGCAAGCATCACATTGCTTAAGCTTCCTAGGAATTGTAGGCAAACCAGAAACACCATTTTTCTTCAACAAGCGGAGGCTGTCATAGTTCAAATGTCCAAATCTAGCATGCCATAAAAAACTTGATGGAAGTGTACCTTCTTTATAATGAGAATTATATGAGAAATTTTGTGTACGAGCAAAGGTACCCTGTAGCTTGAGAAGCCTTTCTTCTTCTATCCCTGTCATGACAAGTGAGTGGTCAGATGCTTTTCTCACCTCAAGATTTCCATCAAACATATGAATGGAGTGACCTTGCTGATGGATGTGGACCAAGGACAACAAGTTTCTCCTCAGCTGTGGGAGATATAGAACATGATGCAGAAGAAAGTCTGGAAGACCAGGAAATTTAAGCCTGATTGTGCCAAGTCCTGATGGCTTGAGTTTTGATTGGTCTGCAAAGTATACTGCTCCATCAACATTGTCAATAAATTCTTCAAAAAAATCTTTTCTATGAGTCATGTGGCAAGTTGCTCCTGAATCAAGCAACCAATAATTTTTTTAAGAAGCAAGTGAAGCATTAAATAAGTCTTGATTTACTCCAATATTACATTGTGCCACAACATAATGAGCGGATTCAGGTGCTTTACCTTTGTTTGTGTCATTAGTTTTACCTTTGGGTTGGTTTCTTTGCTGCTCAATTTTGTCCCAAGGTAACTTGCATTTGGAGGCATCATGTGATCTATTTCTTTTGCAACATATGCAGTGCAAATTTGACTTTTCTCCTTGAGAGTGTCTGCCCCTCTGCCTCTGAAATATCTTCCTCTTCCTCTTCAACCACCTCTTCCTCTGGAAGAATCTTGGGCAAGCTTCTTTTCTTTATGAGCAAGGCACACAACCTCTTCAGAAGATTCAGGGGCTGTCTTCTTCCCAAAAGCTTTCTCTCTTTTAGCAAATTTTTTCACAAGGGAGTCAAAGGTAATATCTTTAAGATTTCCAGTTGCTTGCAATGACTCAAGATAATTGGAGTAAGTAGGATAAAGTGCCTTGGGAAAAGTGATCAGAGGAATATCCAATTCAACCTTAGTGACTTTGATATCATTCATTATAGATTTTACTTCAGATGCAAGAGCAAGAGGATCATTATTTTGTAATTTAAGGGTGAAGAGTTTAATCATGAGTTGAACAACTTCAAGTGCAGAGTGTGAGTCATAGAGTTCTTTCAGCTTTTGTAAGGCTTCGAAAGCATTTGAAAATGGTGAAATATGTCGACTCACCTCTTTTTTTATGGATGCTGCAATCAACGCATAAGCCTTGTTGTTCTTATTTTCCCAAATTGTGACCTCCTTTTCTGAGGTAGGCTGTTCTGATGGTTCGTCTCCTTCTCCAACACACACTTCTTTCCATAGCTCATTAAAAATGAGAGTGTGTTTTATCTTACGGGACCACTCAGGATAGTTCTCCTTGCCAGTGAGAATTATCCCCACAATAGATATGATTGAATGCATATCGTTATACCAACAACGTTCAACCTGGTATCGCCTTCTTTCATCCGTATACAAGAGTTTGACGTTTAGAGATGAACGATGTTAAGAGATGAACGTTGGAGATGAGCGGAGGAGATGAATAGAGGAGGGCTGTCTATGGTAAGTGATCAACGATTATCGCAAGCAAAACAAGCCTAGGAAATAACCACGGCTAAAGGTGGATTTTGGGTTACAAGCGAGATTTCGGGTGGATAAAAAACGGTAAGTGGTATTGAGAGGGGAGCACCCGATTCCACTAAGCGATTGACACGTAGCGAGTAGGGGAGAGAGAAAAACTTCTCGTATCAGGTGGGTAACTCTCATGCAACTAATGCACCTGAAATTGCTATAAACCATCGAATTTTGAGGTGATGATCAATGATGGAGATTAAAAGGCACTTTTTGGGCGGGTAACCGCTGTGCAAGTGGTCCCCTCCAAAATCAATGTTAGCTGTCGGATCTGGAGGTTGAGATCAACGGTGGAGAATGAGCCAGATAAAGTGAAACCTCGGGAACTGTGTTCGAGCAGATTTAATGAAGGGTATGATCGCATCACAAACATGCAGCAATATTGATCGGGGCAAGAGATTTGCGATATGCAATTAAAAATCGGACCCAACGATATTTATATATGGGTTTATAATACTTGAGATCGGGCTCAAGGGAATATGAAAAAGGATATATGTGAATATGAAAAAGGATATATGGTTCTTCAATGCGAAAGGGTATATATACCATACTTAGAGTAGGAGGAAATCCAAGTCATTACAGCACCTTCGGCTTCAACAGCTAGCTCCAATGCAACACACTTCAACGAATGTATTAAACGATAAATGAGATTTCACAGGGATTTGACAGAAATGTCAGCCTGCAAAAGATGCAAAACAAAGGCAAAACAGAATAGGAGTTACAAATTAAAAAGGAAGCCAAAAAATGGCGCCTGCTCTGATACCATGTCAGACCAGGAGGTAACTCCTCAAATCAAAACTCATATTATTCATTCAGGTTGTTCATTATTATATACAAGAGGGAGTGACTGTTCGGTTCATCTCCCGATGACTCTCTATCTTCTCTATTGTTTATTTACATTAATTATAGCTATATACCCAATCCCTCTGATTCATAGAAAATACTATATACAATTTGTTCCTTTATAAAGTTGAACTTATACTACTTAAATAGAATCTTAATGTTCCCATATAAAATGGTCAATGTATGAGAAAGTAAAAACTTGATAAGGGTGACCTTTAGATAAATGGAATATAGTTAAAAAGATAGAGTAAAAATTTCCCCATATAAGCCAATTGATGTTGGGTAAGAAAAACTCCCCATATATTTTGGAAATATCACAAAATCCAATCCAAAAGCAAAAAATGAAATCAAAACACTTCAAAGATTGCAAATGAAGAAAGAAAATGCAAACCTGAAAGAAAAGGTAAATGAAAAAGCCATGATCGAAAGAAATCCCCAACAAGACAATTTATGAAAATATGTCTGAACAAAAGAGCGAATATGACACAAACATGTGTGATTTACTTAAGTTGAGATCTCGACAAGTTATGTCTCACAAAGTTTTAATTGATTGGGCTTATTGAAGAAATTATGAATATAGGATGAAGTCATATCAAATGTCCCTTTCTTTTCAAATATCTTATTTCAAAATAAATTTTGAGACACAATGAACAAGATATTAACTGAAAACATTGTAAGGTGTAGATACTCCCTGATGTAACTTATTTGGAATTTAATCATCATCATAACTACTTCGCCTAACTTGAAAGTATGCAAAGAAAACTTCGGATATCTGAATTGTTAGGAGATTCAAACCTTTCACAAGGCCAATAAATACCTACGAAACAAGGCTGAGATTAGATATTATCTAAACAAACTTGAAACTATAATCAAAATGAAAAATAATAGAGGATGAAAACAAGCATATGAGATTTACCTTAGAGATTTCAATTTCCTCCAAATTTCATTTTTTCAGAAAGAAACTTCTTCTCATGACCAAGATCAAATAGCAAGAAGAAGTTTCTACTTTATCAAGGTTAACGTATGCTTATGATCTTCAACTTTATTGGACTTAAACTAAGGCAAGCTTTGAACCTATGAAAAATACTTACCAGGAAATAAATGGTTACATGTTCAGGTTATTAACAATTGATAAGAATCATCAAAAATTTCAAATTTGTGCCATGATGAAAGCATGAAAATTTTCCAAAATGTGCATTGCTTTATATTGCAACTGTGGACATTCCTCATATGATTCAGGTGAGAATGAAAGGTTGTTAATTATATTTGAGCCCAAAAAATTTCTTTTTAATCCAGTTGAATCATGTCAAAGTCCCAACTTATGCACTTTTTTCAATATTGATAAGACTTGAGCTTTAGCGTTAAGTGAAAATAGTATAACAAGCCTTTTCGACATTGGGATGGGGCAAAACATACAATCAAAATACAAAATAATTCCCGAATCAAAATAAATCAATCAATAACAAAATTACCTGGAGATCAACACTGACTGATCAAGGCAATGTGACTAAGGATTGTGATAGACTATAAATTTCGTTCTCACCTTGAGCACATGCTTTGTCTCCTGTGAACATGCTCATTTGTATGACCTGACTTGCATTCCATGCCGTCCCGACAAAAGCAAAAGGCACTCGTTCAGAAACTCTTGGGGTTATATGTTTCAAGGTGACATGGAATGTAAGAGAGGAGCAATTCTTTTTGTGACTAAAGGACAAAACAAGTGGAAAGGGGTGGACCCACAAGCCTCGGTGGATGCTTACATCATCTTGGAAGGGAAATTCTAAAAGAAACAAGGTAGAGCTTCTTTGCAATTTTGCAGGGGTAATGTAATCAGGATTACATGGTAAAGTAAAGTGATGGTTGAGTTGGACAAGGAAATTTGTAACACGCGTAAGGAGGATAGTGTGGAGGAAAGGGACCCGTCTATCCACATCGTCCCAAAAGGACAAAATCTCATAAGAAACAGAAAAAGGCTTCAAAGGATTCCGTAAGGGAAAAGCAAGAGGGGGGATGTGGCATGTAGGCGAGAGATATAAGGAGGAGAAGCCATGTGGAAACAAGGACATGCATCTTTAGTTGTAATTGCTTACATCACCTCGGAAGGGAAATCCTAAAATAACTTAGGGGGAGATGCGATGGAAACTTCTCGGGAAAAATTCCTAGAATACGTGTAAAGTGTGGGACATGAAGGCACACTATGGACAAATACGAGGCACAACGTGTGTGACAAATAGACAAATAAAAGCTGATGAGGGACCCATGTGGGAGAATGAGTCACCCTAGCAATAAATTCTCATGAGTAATCAAAGGAGTATCTGTGAGGACCTCTAAGGGAATAACTCTGGGGTGATTTGTGAAGTGAGGAAACCAAGAGCTAATAAAGAATTGTAAACAATGAGTGGCAACGGGGAACCATACGCATAGTTTTCTTGAGTTTATAAAAGTTGCACAATAATAGAAGTCTGGGACAATTACCTTTAGGGTGAGATAAGTTGAAATTAAAAGTGACAACAATCGCTGTGAAAAGGTTTGTCCCAACCCGACCTTTGCAAATGATGAGTTTAGAATGCATAGGAGTTATGGTTCTAATTTGGATATGGTAATGGACAAGGGAAGTCTGAAAGCTTCTCGGGTCTTTAGAGTGTTGTAATTCTCTTTGCAATTTTACTTTCCCATACAACTTGAAGCTTAATTAGAAGCCTTACTATTTAACAAAAGATGCAGTTAGTGAAGGTTATCTCTATGATAAATTTTCCGCCATTGACGGTCAAAGATTAAACTGCATTAAAAGAACAAACACAACATCATTATGATTTAACTCATAATTCTATGAAGCGAAGTAAATGTAAAGCAAAGCACTTGTACAGAGTACATCTTGTCAATAAATAAAATTTTGATGAATGGATGAATACTTCCTTGAACATGTTCTTTTTGTAGATTTGATTAGCACACTTTAAACCATCCTTTGCTAAGAAGTAAAGGCTCATTACTTGCTTATTTCATGCCTGCATTATTAAAAGAAATCAAGAAGAAAAGAAATCTGAACTAACCTACTCCTACTTCTACTCAATTTTAAAAAAAGTGAGCTAAAACTAAGTAAAATCATATTTCCAATGGAGCCATTCCATTAGCTTAAGCCTTGCACATGTGTGTATATAAAAAATTAGTAACAAAAATAAAATGATTATTAACTATTAAAATAAAAAACCAGTTTATCAAATATATGTATTTCTAAAAGATTCAAGAAAAGAAACTTATTTGCAAGGAACCTCTCTAAAAATGAATTCTCCAACCATATTCCTATGGGATCATAGAACTCACGATGGACAGCTATTAAATATGAGAGGGGATTTGAAGCAAGAGAGGGCAAGATGCCATTCTTAAATAATGTTGCTTTAAATGTTTTGACTTGCAATAAAAAGTTAGTAATATGTCCAAGAGATGGAGTAGTTGTCAAGCAGAACAATTGTTCCTTTAAATCAGAGCTACAAATCCACTCTTACATTTAATTATCGATCCAGGTAGGATTATTTTTTACAACATTTTCGCGCAAAGTCTATGCTAAGGAAAATGATTACTACTATAAAATAATCTCAACCAAAAGTCATTGCATACTCACTATCAACAAACATCAGAGTTGTTACACACTCCACACAAATTCAATGCGAGCGAATATTGCAGAATAAGCTACTCTGTCACTCAACCACTCTCACATCACCCTAAAAATCATCACTCATTCAATCCACACACATAAAAGAAAGTGAAATCAAAACTGTAACAAAAAAGAAAAAAATTCAATGCCACACTAAGATGAGGAATCTATCCAAGACTTACACTACCACACCATCCAAATCTTACTGCAATCAATTAAATTACACACACAATTAACTATAATGAAAACAATAACAACAATCATGTAGCAAAGAAGAATTTATGCAATTAAGTATTTTACTCTAACTAACCAGTGATCCCTATTAAGATGGAGGACCCTTCCTCCTCAACAAGGGTTGGTGCACTAAAAAGTACATAGGTTACTCAAAGAAAATGATTGAACCCTAACGTTTATATTTTTCATTAATAAAAGTATCAGGACTACAAAGCTTTGGTGTTTCCCCCCTTCCAATCATATTATTTGATTCTTCACTCTAGCCCTCGCGGGAAAACAATATTCTCTTTTATAGATCTTAATTACAATGAGAATATAATCATAAGAATATTTTGATTCTGATGTGATCTTAAAATAAAAGGACATCTTAACAATTACACAACAATTTCCATGGAAGGGGTGAAACTATAACAATTTCCTGTAATTACAAACAAAGTTACAAAATATCTCAACCAAATGATTTGGATGCTCCACAAATATCTCTGGGTGATGATTTGTTTCTCTTTGAATTTGACGTGCTCCTAGATCTGGTCTTCATAACTGATTAAGAAAGGCACAACACACCTAGGAAAACTGTAACAACAACAACTCACAGAGCCTTTAATCCAAATTGGTAAAGGAAATGAAATGTAATACTGTAACATCAAGCTTCGACAAATCACTCAAACATGAAACAACCAATATATTAGTTTTATGATAAAAATTAAGATGAAACAATAGTTCTAATGTCAAATTATAAGTACAATTGGACTAAGAAAGTGATAAGTGAAAAAGGACATACTTAGGTGAATAAGGGTTGTTACAGTAATAAGATATGGTATTGTTGGTGAAAAAGGAGTAAAATAAATAGGAAAATGATGACAATTTTGTGACCCAACATCTCCTCCCAGCATAAGTTTCTGCATGTCCTCATGCAAACTCATGTCACTGGTCCCTGACATGTTGAGAGTGAAGTTGTATGAGGTTGTAAGTTCCTGCCATGTCTTCACCTCTAGCTCCGTATCCTCGAGAAATGACCAACTTTTCCTCCCAAATTTTATTAGTATTATGATATTGATGTTGATATTGATAGGTGGGCAACCAAACAAGAGGAAACTTGAATCTAAGTCCTATCCAACTTGCACCACACCTCTTAATACAATCAACATACTAATGAACTCTAGAGAGTGCCTGCTCAATATTCTGATAGCAGTAGGGGTCCTCCTCCTTCAATTCTTGTCATAAGAGATACCATCTCAATTTGCTTCCCCCCAAGGCACCAGTTCTCATCCCTTGTATATTTCTCTGACATCTCTGTAGAACTGATTCTCGATGATCCATCAACAATGTCTTAGTGGTTTGAAACCGCCATATTTTATTGTATTATGTTTAATAGTTTCAATTGAACCAGGTTACCCATCCCTCATTAACAGTTACAATATCATACATAAGTTTCCAACCTATTTGATTTTGCATAAAAGAAACAAATGCCATGAGTCGTACATCTCTCACATAGGGTGTCTAATTAAATGATTGATATCCAAAACAAGCGAGATCATGTAGGTATAAATCACACAACAAATGTTGTTTTAAGAAATCAACACTTTGGAAGGTTTCCAAGAAGTATTGTATCTGCCTTGTTTTGTATGGTTGCTTTTCCTTAAGGGTTGTTATTTGGAAGAGGTAATGTTTCTCTTGCAAATATAAAGAGTAAGAAGGAGAAGGAAGCTTATCACACAATGAACCATTAATGAGATCGTAGGTGAGCTCCTTTTGTTGTTGTACCAGTTGTAATTCTCCTTGAAACTCCTTCACTTGCTTTACTGCTTAATTCATCTCCTTCTGATTTTTTACAAAATCTCCAACTCTTAGTTTCTCAGCCAACTCCCTCTTAATCTTAGTGACCATTTACTCATGCTTCTTTAAGAAGATGAATTCATCTTTGGGAAAGATTGCTAATTTCTCCCACTGCTTTGCTACCCTCATTAAATCTTCAGATTTAAAGTAAGTTGTTTCAAACATTGTTTCAAGATCCTCTTTATGAAGCCCTTTCTCCTCTTGTTGCTCTATATCAACTGTTGGTTCTTGTGTAACAATGACGTTATTGATAGGTTCTTATGGAACAACATTCTTTTTATTTTCAGTTCGCTCTGTTTCAGATGTTGGTTCTTGTGTAACAAAAATATCGTAAACATGTTCGTGTGTATTAAGAAACTTTTTATTTTTACTACTCTACTTCGACTGCTAGTTCTTGTGTAACAACAACATCATCAACGAGTTCTTGTGGAATAGCAGGTCAAAACTCTTCATCTTGTTCACCCAATTACACTTCTAAAACAATAACAGTTTACATGATTTCGGCTTCATTAATAATTTATTGGAAGCCCTTAAAAAAATTCTCTGTGAAAGTAGATGATGTCATTTCTACAACCTCTGCCAACATATCTAATCCAATTTCCTTCCTAAAATGAAGTTATTTTTTAACGGAGGCAAGTTGTTTCTTTAACTCCTCATTTTCCTTTCTCATATTTTCAATTTGAGTGAGAGGGTCATTCTATGTCTTAATTGGTGAAGTAACAACCTCCTGTTCTTCTGTGTGCCTTTCTGTTACTATTTCTCCTGTTGGTTATTCTTTCTCCTGTTGTTTCTTTGGTTCTTCTTCAAGTTCTGGTTTGACAATCGAGATTTCAGATGAAGAGGGGCCTTCTTCTGTAGACTTCTCCTACTTTTCTTTGTCCCATTGTTCCTCAATCTCATTAGGTTCAATTGTATTGACACATTCCTCCTTAGATGTAGCAATAGGTTTTTCAGATGCCTGAGTCTCTTCTCGTGTAACAACTACTTGCACCCTTTTCTTGGGGGTTCTCCAACCAATTGGCCTTCTCAATTTCCTTTTCTCCACCCTTACCTTTTATGAGACTTCCCCAGTCCCTTAGGGGTATTTACTTTCTCAGCTCTAGTTTCAGGCAACTATCATTCCAACAATTTCTTCCTCTAGCACTTCCTCTTCAATTGGGAACCCACCTCGATTTCTCTCTGATAACTCACTAGACACCTCCACAGGTTCTTCCATTTGTGCCTTTTTTCCTCGCGAAGATGAAATAGGGTCCATTCTACTGGAAATCCACCTTTTAGGGTTCTATCGACCATTTCTAAGAGGTGTATCAACCATACTTCACTTAGAGGTTGCAATTGTCCTTCTCCTAGAAGATGTAGGAGTTTCAACAACGGGTGTTGTTTCAATGCTAGGTGTTGTTTTAGCATTAGGTGTTGTTTCAACGCTAGGTGTTGCTTCAACACTTTCTTCATGCTCCTCACTTGCACCAAAATAGGGTATCATTATCAAGCCATGCCACAAAATTCTTTGTTTTTGTTGCTTCAACACTTTCTTCATGCTCCTCACTTGCACTAGCACATGGTCTCATTATAAAACCATGCCACGAGCTTCCTTGTTTTTGTAGTGAATGCGTGGCATTTAATTTAATGAGTGCATGGTTGGTGACGTAGGTTTTTGGATGTTTTGCCCTTTTCACAACCTCTGCCATGTGTTGTAATGACTTCAACAAGAAGTATGGTAGATTAATCAACTGCCCCGCCTTAGGTGTGCCAACAATTGGAAGTGATAATTAAAAACAATCCCAAAATGGCCCTTGCAAGTAATGAATTTTTTGATGAAGAGGGCTACATCATACCAGGGGTGAGGAATATATGTTCTATCAAAACCCCTACCCTTGGGCCTAAACTCTTCTCCTTCCTGTAAAAATATGGCCTTGGCTAAGGGATTGGCCACTTTCCTTAAGAACCATTGTTGTCATGTCCTAGGAAGCTCCGTCACTTTTACGATAATTTGTTCTATAACAACAATCCTAAAGCCTCTAACCATAGAGTGTTGTTCAGTTAAGGCTTGGGAAAATTCTAAAGTGACCAACTCACTGAAACCCTGTAATTTTTAAAAATATCCTAACCATCCAACCCTTCGGAAAATTTCCAATGCTTCCAAATGTTGTAACAACATACTAATGGAGTCTGGTCCGTGTCTGATAGCTACTCTACCCATAGTTGCTCACAAACACACTACTCAACCTTGTTAGGAACCTATTACAGAGTTTCTTCAGTGTACGTAGATGATTTACTTAGGGGAGAATTTCAAGGCGTCTGGATTATCAACAATTAATCCTCATTACTAAATCAGGGCTTTTAATTCAAAATGACTTTTTGCATGATTGCACTAATCTCTAGATGTTATAGCGAGAATAATAAAGGAAAAATTAATAGTGATAAAGGAATATTGGTATTAATGGTGACAATTACATTGATTTAACCATAGAAAGTGATGACATTAGGATGGTCTAGTCCTGCAGTATTATGGTAGGGTGAGGTGTATATTGTTTGGACAAATAAATTTGGGTGATATCATCATGCATAATTTTAATGATGCACTCCTCCCCCTTGGTAATTGTAAGAGCCATCCTCAACGTGTGTACGCACTGCCAAATCTACAAATAATTGATAAAAGATACATACCTGTCCTTAGATTACCATTGTGATATCATGGGACTGTATGAATAAATGCTATCAAAGTCAATTTATGGTACAAATTCAATGACGAAATTTTATTGGTATATTGTGATGAAGAATTATAATGCAACAACAAGTAATGTATCAACACTAAAGAGTGCATTGTTGGAAATACTGGGGGGGCTGAATCAATATTCCTTAGCAATTATCACTTTTAGATCTTTTCAGAGCATTAGTTAATATTCAATTATTATTAATGTTTATATAGTAACAACAGTAAACAAAATAACACAATAGACACAAGAATTTTAGGTGGAAAACCCCCTTCTGGTAAAAAACCACCGAACGCTTTTCTAATAAATTCTTTAATCTTCAACCCCAATTGAAATGAAAGTTATAACTTCCTAGAATTTCGGAAAAGCATTCTTCTCTAGCTCCCACTGGAAGGATGCCCCAATGCCCTGGTTTCTTCAGTAGTCAGTTGAATGGATGCCCCAACATCCTAGACCAAGCTACCACCCTGAAATGTTCACGGGATCCAACCTGTAGGCGACTTCATGCACCTGCCTAGCACCTCCTTGCCACCTATGATGATCAGAAGTGAGACAAGAGTGTGGACTCCTATAGCAGGGACAATGATCCATGATACAATATGATTTACAATGTTTTTCTTGTACTTGATCAAACACCCAATCACACAATGTCCTGTAACCCAACCATGAAATCATCCCAATAGTGACTCTTATACCTCCCAACAATGCCTCATCGACTCTAGGCAGATTGACTCTTTTACAACAATGAATCTTTCAATGATGACTCTTTTACAAATTTACATTGATGACTTTTTTACAATGCTAACTTTTTTACAAGACCTGACACTTGACTCGACATTGCTTCTTGGATCACTCTCAGCTGCTGAGGTACTATTGTGCTTGCTTCAAGTAATGGTACTTTGGCATTGGATGTCCTTTTAGTATGCATCTAAGTTGTTCTAAAGTGTCATCCTTCCTGTACATGCATTAATAAGCAAGACCCAAACAAATACAAAACAATATACTTACATTGTCCTACAAAAACATATGTCAGAGATGATACTCAAAATTAAAATGCAAACACTAATCATACATACCTTTCTATAGAAGACTTACCCTTGAATGTTGATGTGTGGTCCTTACTGCAGTGATCCTTGAATGCATACTTTTGCTTGCCTTCTAGGAAATCGATATTGAATCTGTTGTATCTATGTAATTTCAGATCTCCAAGGTCTAAATTTTCAACCTATAGTAGCCCTCTGAGTCCTCTTTCCAACCCCATAGGTCTGATCGATATTGTATACTTCAAGAAAGAGATGCCCAATCTCCCACGATGCCCTGATTATAGACTAGTTCAGTAGAGCAAACATGTACGAAGTGCCACATGTCACTGTTTTGACCTTCGACCCTGAAAATGATACCCAACGAACTGCAGTATGTTTTCTTTTTGTCACTATTTATGAAATTTGAATCCAATGCTCAGAGAGAAAGTTATGATGATTTTCCCGAGGTCACCTATTTGACATGGAATTCGGGAGCCTACAAAAACCCTAACTTCCTCAGATCATATCTTCGAAGATATAGCGAACCAAGATCTAAAATTATGTTAAGAGGTTCACCAATATTTCAGCTCAAATGAGAAATAATTTCAGCTTCTGAATCTTTGTATAAAAAAAATTATAGCAAAAATTCCATGATGACCTGTTTGAAGCAGCGAAATCCTAGAATCCAAGGCTCTAAACTTGCTTCAAAACATACCTTCAAACTTGATCATAATTTTGTGCCCTAACCAGACCTCAATGAAACCTTAAACTCCCTGCAATAGATCCTACATTAGAAGCTCATGAGGGCCAAAAAATTACAGAGGTCTTCTCACAAGATAGTTCGTTGAAAAGTGCTTGCAAGAGGAGGATATGAGGGTCACAATTTATAGAAAGGACTTGAGTTGAGAGGGGCTTCAAGAAGTGAACATTGGAGGGATTTTAGAAGCTTAAAACATTATTAATTATTGATTATTCAACTACCACAACCAATGATCAGTGCCATGCCTCAATCCCATGGGGTTTTAACCCACTAACTGGGGTTACTAACTACAAACATGAATATCTCTCAAACCATGAAGAATTATGTGGCATGCCATATATCAACAGAAACATCTCAACGACTAGAATCCATATATAAGATCCTTGACTCAGAATAGAGTAATTTTTCAAGTCAAAACTCCCATGCAAGATCGGGATAGCCCCAGGTGTTTCTTGTGTTGACATCAATGACAACCACTGATCAACATGCATCTAATTATTCTTGTTCACATGTTCAACTGTAACAACAAAATTGAAATAGATCTTAATTTGATCTTCAATTTGAATTAGAGAAATTCAAAATAGGATCTATAACAACAAAGCTTAAAACAACAATAATGAGACAAATAAAATTATTGGAGTGATGTTATATAAAAATAAAAGGGTGTTGATCACCAACATGCTGGTTTTCGATCATTGCAATTATCCAATAGCACCCCACAGGGGTTTTCACCATTGAATATTTTATTTTTTCTCTTGATATATATATCTATATATATATATATATATATATATATATAGATTATTTTAAAAACACTAAGTAATTGGCAGCACAAGAGGATCCTCCTCTGCCCCAACAACTTCAAGGTCTAAATTTGTAGTTGAGACAATGTTCATAGATTAATTCTTAGATATAGTCTTGTGATACTTTATTGGTACCTTCCACCTGTCTATTTGCTTGAGGATGATAAGGTGCAATAACTCTATGATGGACTCCATATTTCTTGAAAACATCCTGTATTAGCGGAGAGGTGAATTGTGCTCCTCCATTTGTTACTATTTCTCTAGGCACTCCATATTGAGAAAAGATTTTGTTGAGAATGCAACAAGATGATGGAGCTTAGTGGAAAGGAGTCGCCTTCACTAAGTGGGCCCCTAGGCAAATTATGGCGCAAAGTCTATTTTTAGACTATGTCTATTTTTAGACATATGGATCATGGTCTATGAGTTGCAGGATGCTGTTTATGGATGATTGGTCATGTTGGAAAAAATAGATGGACTTCTATTTCTGGTTCACAATGGAGTGATCAAAGTCTATTTTTAGACTGCCAGGCTAAAAATAGAAAAGTCAAATATTATTGTCTCATAATAATATTTAGACTATAAACATTATCTTATCCTCTTGGAGCACTTTAGTTTGAGCTACAGATGTGGCACATGCAGCTGTCAAAAGAAAATACGCTTTTCTTGTGGGTCAGTTGAGCTATTGCATGCAGGACATCAGTTAGAACTCATGCATGTGAGTTCTGTGGAGTTGGATGTGGAGTTGATGGAGTTGTGTTCAGTTTGACTTGGTTGAACTAGTTGTATTTTAGTCTAACTAAAGAATACACTAGTGATGAGTTGTGTGAATTAAATATTAATTAATTCACTAATTATTAACTCATAATGCAACTGAAGAATACATCAGTTAACTCAGTGCATGTACAGTTCAGTGGAGACAGGTGTTAGAGGTTGAGATTGCTATCAGTTGTGACTATAGTTGTGCATGAGATCTTGCACAATCAATGGATTGAGTATTCCCATGAGGATTGCGCAGTATATGCCCAGTGAAATAGCCTGTGCTCACGTGATTTTCACTTGGTATTGTGCAATAGAGGTAGGAAAAAGCAGCGGAGGGGATTTGAACCTGTGACTTGTTTGGATCTGAGCTAGTTTTGTGTGTAACAGGTGGAGATAGTGCTGGATACTTGAGAGGAGTATTGTACTATGTATTGTTACATGTTCTCAATCATTAATATACAGATAGTGTGGGGTTTTCAGCTGTAAGCTTTCCCCGGGTTACATACTGTGTTAATGTGTGCATGCGATTGATGTTTCATTGTTTTTGATGCTGCTAACTTGATGATCAACGTAGAGGAGGTTATGTATTATGCATGTATTCCGCAATAGTGTATAATCGGGATAATCTATGTGAATAAGTGTTTATTATTCAAGATTTCTACATGGTATCAGAGCTATTGATCATCAGATTTACTATTCAAAAAGTGTTTACATTCTATTTCTTCAGGCAGAGTCTGTAATCGAGCCAGGTAGCCTCTGGATTCATCCTTCCTTTGGAAGGTGAGATATCTGGTAAAAGACCATATAGTCAATCTCTGTACGAGAAATACTCTATTCTCACAAATTCTAGATCAGAGGTGGTTGAGTTTGGAGCTGGTGGAATTCGAATTTGCAACAGTGTTTTCTTGGTATCAACGTGGCAATGTCTTTTGACAGATTGCGATTGGAGTATGCTCTTGAGGGTAGCTCGAACTATATTGCATGGAAGGACATGATGGAGGTAGTGTTGGATGATAATGGGCTGAAGGATTTCATAGAGGCTGATGTCCCAAAGCCTACTGATACTGCGCAGGTTGATGCTTGGCAAAAGAAGACAACAAAGTATCGAAGGATTATGTTGGAGGGCGTGAAGGATCACATTGTGTCCAGCCTGCATGGAAAGGCTTCTCCATACTTGATGTGGAAAGCGTTAACAGATCTATTCCAAAGCAAGAGCAATTAGAGGAAGCTGGCGCTCAAGGATAAACTCAGAAACATCAAATGTGAGAATGGAGACAGCGTGCCCAAGTATCTCACGAAGTTCACTCAGTGCAGGGATGAGCTGGGAAGTGTGGGGGTGACTGTCGATGATGAGGACTTGGTGAGCTTGGCTCTCCTTGGTCTTCCGAAGAGTTGGCATTCCTATCAGGACTCTATCGATGGTCGGGAGAAATTGCCAGGATGGGAGAGAATTTGGTCAGATCTTGTGCAGGAGGAGATCAGGCGGAATACCAGGGACGGATCTTCATCAAAGGGACCTGATGAAGAAAATTACACTTTGGATGCCAAAGAAAAGAAGGGGAAGAGCAAGAAAGATTCTCAGTCTGGTGTGAAAGGCAAGAAGTAGGACATGTCCAAGGTGAAGTGTTTTCACTGTCACCAGCACGGACACTATGCCACTAATTGTCCACAGAAGAAGAAGAACAAGCAAGCTGCTGGATCTGCAACAGGAGAGGCTCTAGCCTCGTAGTTTGAGCTTGATTTTTCATTGATCACATGCTTGGTTTCAAGTGTGATGGGATCGATGTGGTTCTTGGACAGTGGTGTGTCTTTTCACATGACAGGAGATCGAGATTTGTTTTCCGATCTGGAGGAAAAAGATCTTGGAGTGCACATCGAGATGGGCGATGATGGTAGATACAGTGCGACCGGTATCGGTACCATTTCCTTTGAGATGGAGTCTAGTAAACCCTTTGTATTGAAGGAAGTGATGCATGTTCCAAGATTGAAGAAGAATCTTATCTCTGTGGCGATGTTAGAAGACAAGGGATATGATGTTGTTTTCAGCGAGGGAAAGGCTTTCCTGCGCAACAAGACAACTGGAGAAACCCAGAAGATAGGGGTTCGAGTGAGGAACCTTTTTCAGTTGCATGTAGATGGATGCGCAGCAATGGCATGCAAGGCAGAAGGATTGGTGATCCGGGATGATGGCGAGCTGTGGCACAGGAGATTGGGTCACCTTCACCATGGAGCCTTGAAGATACTAGAGTAGATCACTACAGGGCTTCCTAAAGGCACTCTTGCGCAGTCAGATCAATGCAAAGGGTGTAATTTGGGAAAGTTTGTGAGAGCCACCTTTCACGAGAAGGATAGTCACGCCACAACGATCCTTGAGAGAATTCACACAGACGTGTGTGGACCTTTCTCAGTAGCTTCGACAACAAAACACAGGTATTATGTGATTTTTGTTGATGATTTCTCTCGTAAGTGCTGGATCTTCTTCATGTAGAAGAAGAGCGAGACATACTCAAAGTTTTGTGAGTTCAAAGTACTCGTCGAGAAGGAGTCAGGGAAGAAGGTGAAGGCTCTTAGGAGCGATAATGGTGGTGAATACATCTCTGGCGAGTTCAAGGATTTCTGCAGTGCATAAGGGATTTGAAGAGAGCTCATAGCTCCCCATAACCCACAGTAGAACGGGGTTGCTGAGCAGAAGAATAGAACGATCTTGGGTGCTGCACGGGTGATGTTGCATGATCAGGGCCTACCCTTCACTTGCGGGAGGAAGCATGCAATATTGTAGTATATGTGCAGAATCGTTGTCCTCACAAGATACTTGGCATGAGTACACCCGAGGAGGCTTATTCTGGTAAGAAGCTTGATCTTTCTCATTTGAGGATTTTTGGTGCTAACGTTTACATGCATGTGACGAAGGATGCCAGGAAGAATTTGGAGCTGACTGTAGAGGTTGGGATATTTGTGGGGTACACTGATACACCCCACAACTATCGTGTGTATTTTCCAGATAGTGGTAAGACTGTTGTGCAACGGGATATAAAATTTCAGGAGGAGAAAGCCATGAAGTGTTCGCTTGAGAGGGAGCCACACTTGCATGTAGATGAGGAGCTATTAGTTCCTAAAGATGAGCTTCAGGACGTGGATCAGCCACAGGACGAAGTTCATGGAGTGGAAGAGACCACTCATGCAGCGCCAACCATCAGAGGGTGAAAGCGCTTGACAGAAGCTGAGCGACTGGCTCAAGATGAAGAGAAAGTTGTAGGACCACCTACAGCCCAATGCAGGCAGAGACAGTCACCCGATCGGTACACTGGATACATGGCTCTTATGAGCAAATGTGTTGTGACTGAGCCATCCTCTTTCGAGGAAGCTGTGGAGGATCTCGCATGGGTAGACGCCATGGTGGAAGAGTATGACTCGATTGTCAGAACAGTGCATGGGAGATTGTTCCTAGACCGAAAGGGAAATCAGTGGTGGGTTCGAGATGGATCTACAAAGTTAAGTAGGCAGCTGACAGGAGTGTGGAGAAGTACAAGGCAAGATTTGTTGCCCGAGGCTTTTCACAGATAGAGGGGATCGATTATGAGGATACCTTTGCACCTGTCGCAAGGTATTCTTCCATATAGATGATTCTTTCTCTCTCAGCGCAGATGGGATGGCAAATTCATTAGATGGATGTGAAGACTGCGTTCCCCAACGGAGTCATTGAGGAGGAGGTGTACATTGAGCAGCCCGAAGGTTTTGAGATCTTCAGCAGCGAGTCACATGTGTGCAGGCTCAAGAGAGCGTTGCATGGGTTGAAACAACCACCACATGCTTGGTACGCTTGGATAGACAGTTATTTCACTGGACTTGGATTCTCCAAGAGTGAGGCGGATCCTAACCTATACCAGACTGTGGTGGAGGGTAAGTTACTTATCATTGTACTTTATGTAGATGATTTGATTCTAACGGGTGATGAGCTGTTGATACTTTCATGCAAGGATGATCTTGCTAAGGAGTTTGAGATGAAGGACTTGGGCCTCCTTCATTATTTCCTGGGATTGGAAATTTGGCAGCGCAGTGATGGACTATTTGTTTCTCAGGGTAAGTATGCTCGGGAGATACTGGAGAAGTTCAACATGCATGGCTGCAAGCCTGTTGATACTCCTCTTCTTGGAGGTTGGAGGAAGGAGGATGCCACTTCGGCAGAAGAAGTAGATGCCACTGTTTATCGACAGTTGGTGGGGTCGCTTATGTATCTGGTCAATACACGACCCGATATATGCTATGCTATTAACCAGCTTTCACAAGCTATGGTTAAGCCAACCAAGATCTTCTGGAAGGCAGGCAAGCATGTATTGCGTTATTTGAGAGGCACATCGGGATATGGATTGTGGTACAGACAGGAGGATGAGGTGAAGCTATGTGGCTTCACGGATGCAGATTGGGTAGGGAGCCCAACGGACAGAAAGAGCACATTAGGAGGGGTCTTCAGTATCGGGTCGATAACAGTTTCTTGGTAGAGCAGGAAGCAGAGATCCGTGGCACTCAGTTCAGCAGAGGCCGAGTATATGGCAGCAAGTTTGGCTGCATGCGAGGCTATATGGATGAGGAAGATCCTGGTCGGTTTGTTCGGTTCTTACTTGGAGCCTGCTGTGATTTACTATGATAACCAGAGTTGCATTAAACTCTCGGCTAATCCTGTATTTCATGGTAGATATAAGCACATTGACATCAGATACCATCATATCAGAGATTGTGTGTAGTGGAGAATCATGTTACTTTCATACATTCCAACGGAGGATCAGGATGCTGATATCTTGACGAAGGCGCTCACCAGGAGAAAATTTGAATACCATCGAGGCAGGATAGGGATTGCTGATAATCCATATCTTGTTGAGAGGGAGTGTTGAGAATGCAACAAGATGATGGAGCTTAGTGGAAAGGAGTCGCCTTCACTAAGTGGGCCTGCAGGCAAATTATGGCGCAAAGTCTATTTTTAGACATATGGATCATGGTCTATGAGTTGCAAGATGCTGTTTATGGATGATTTGTCATGTTGGAAAAAATAGATGGACTTCTATTTATGGTTCACAGGGGAGTGATCAAAGTCTATTTTTAGACTGCCAGGCTAAAAATAGAAAAGTCAAATATTATTGTCTCATAATAATATTTAGACTATAACATTATCTTATCCTCTTGGAGCACTTCAGTTTGAGCTACAGATGTGGCACAGGCAGCTGTCAGAAGGAAAAAACGCTTTTCTTGTGGGTCAGTTGAGCTACTGCATGCAGGACATCAGTTATAACTCATGCATGTGAGTTCTGTGGAGTTGGATGTGGAGTTGATGGAGTTGTGTTCAGTTTGACTTGGTTGAACTAGTTATATTTTAGTCTAACTAAAGAATACACTAGTGATGAGTTGTGTGAATTAAATATTAATTAATTCACTAATTATTAACTCATAATGCAACTGAAGAATACATCAGTTAACTCAGTGCATGTACAGTTCAGTGGAGACAGGTGTTAGAGGTTGAGATTGCTATCAGTTGTGACTATAGTTGTGCATGAGATCTTGCACAATCAATGGATTGAGTATGCCCATGAGGATTGCGCAGTATATGCCCAGTGAAATAGCTTGTGCTCACGTGATTTTCACTTGGTATTGTGCAATAGAGGCATGAAAAAGCAGCGGAGGAGATTTGAACCTGTGACTTGTTCGGATCTGAGCTAGTTTTGTGTGTAACAGGTGGAGATAGTGCTGGATACTTGAGAGGAGTATTGTACTATGTATTGTTACATGTTCTCAATCATTAATATACAGATAGTGTGGGGTTTTCAGCTGTAAGCTTTCCCCGGGTTACATACTATGTTAATGTGTGCATGCGATTGATGTTTCATTGTTTTTGATGCTGCTAATCTGATGATCAACGTAGAGGAGGTTATGTATTATGCATGTATTCCGCAATAGTGTATAATCGAGATTATCTATGTGAATAAGAGTTTATTATTCAAAATTTCTACAGATTTCTTCAAATAGAAAATATGCAACAACATGATTAATTTCCTTGGCAAGTGCTATGGTTTCCACCCACTTGGTCACATAATTTGTACAAACAAGAGGTGTAAAACTTCTATTGAGATGGGGGATTAATTCGCCCCACAAAATCTAATTCCCTTCTCTCAAAAGGTTCTAGTACGAGCTGGGGTTGTAATGAAATCTCATCTGAATTTACTGGTTGACCGATTCTTGGACAATTATCACACCTTGAACATACCTTCTTGCATCTCGGAATATGATGGGCCAAAATAGCCCATATATAACACCTTATGACATGTCCTCCTATCTACAAATTTCCTTGAACAAGGTCCATCATGACAAGCCTTGAGGATCTCTTGGATCTTATCCTCCCTCACACATCTCTTTATTTGTTGATCAAAACCCGTGTGAAAGAGGTTTCCATACATCCAAAAATCTGACAATTTGTTGTATAATTTTCTTCTTTTCTCTAGGGGAAAGGTGATGAGGCAACTTTCTTGCAACAAGATAGTTAGCAATATCTACATAGTAGGGTGAATAAATGGATACTGTAAATAGATATTCATCTCGAAAAGAATCCTCAACAGGCATATCATCAGTGAAATTAGTTAACCTATAAAGTAAATCTACAACAACATTTTTTTTCCCGACTTATCTATAATAGTAATGTCAAATTCTTGGAGTAACAACAACCACCTAGTAACCCAACATTTGTAACAAGTTTGTTCATTAAGAACCTGATAGCTAAATCGTATGTATGAACAAAATTTTGGTAAGTAGTGATATAGTGCCCAAATTTATTAATATCATGTACAACAACAAGAAGCTATTTCTTCGTAACATTGTAATTTACCTTTACAAGGGATAAATTCTTATTGATGTAATATATCACATATGGATTATTTCCTAGTTCATTCCTCTCAAAACAAGAGCTTTTGTTACATGTTTCTTTAATTTTGTGAAAACATAGTCATACTTATCAATCCACTCAAAATCGTTATCTTTTGCTAGGAGGGAAAATAATGGTAATGCAATTTTAGCAACAAATTCTATAAATCATCTATAATACCCTGCTTTTCCTAGGAAACTGCATACATATTTTTGTGTTTTAGGAGTTGTAACTCGTAAGATTACCTCTATCTTTGTCAGATCCACTTGAATGCCTCCAACATAAAGGTAATGTCTTAGAACAATACACTCGGTCATCATCATATGGCATTTTTCAGTGCTGAGACAGAGGTGGGTCTCAATGCAATGCTCATATGTTTTTTCAAGTATTTATCAAAATCACTGCAATAAGGTGTAAAATCATCCATAAAAAATTCGAGACAATCATTAACGATGCCAACAAAAATTCCCAATACCGTGCTCTGAAAGGTTGTTGGTGCATTACATAATCCAAAAGTTAAAACTTTATAAGCATAAGTACCCCAAGGGAAAGTAAAGGTAGTTTTATCTTGGTCTTCAAGGGCGATTTGAATCTGATTGTAACCACCAAACCCATCCAGAAAAGAAAAGAAATTTTTACTAGATAAGGTATCAAGGACTTGATCAATAAATGGAAATGGAAAATGGTCCTTTTGAGTGGCTTTATTCAACTCCCTTTAATCTACACAAATTATCCACTTCCCATTTTTTCTTAGGTACAACAACTAGTGGAGATACCCACTACATGTTTGAAATGGGATAGATGAAACTTGCATCTAAAAGTTTTTGGATTTCTTCTTTCACTACCCCATTAAAAGTTGGAATCATTCTTTGTTGAGGTTGCCTGATAGGCCATGATCCTTCTTTTAAATAAACATGATGTGTACATAGTGTAAGATGGATTCCCCTCATATCTTTATAACCCCCATGCGAAGGATTCCTTATATTTCTTGAGTAACAAGACTAATTATTCTTTTTGTTCAACAAATAAATTAGGATTGATGTTAAGGGTTTTTCCATGCTCGATTTCTACTGGTACACTTTCAAGGCTAGAGGTAGTAGGTATATCATGTGTAACAATATCATCAAGAGGCTCCTTCGTGTCAGATTCATCCATTTCATCATTTAATAACTTGGATGTACATGATGTAATAGCAGATGGGTCACTAATGAAATTATTGATGACATCATATTCAGTTTTACTTTTAAATTGTAATGCTTTACTAATAGCGAGTATTATACGAGTATCCATTTCTTCCAATTCAAATTCAAATTATGAAGGGTTTTCAATTTTAACACTTGGTTTAGTAGGAGGATATAGGACAAGATTCTTGGTGGTACATCCATCTAAAATAGTCATACACCTAGATATACATCCTATATAAGCATCAACATTTTCCAACCATGGACTCCCTAATATCAAGGGGTATCCACGCAAACATGTTTTTAGTTTAAGCACCATGAAATCGACTGGGTATTGCCAACAATCAATTGTAATAATAACATCTTCTAATATCCCTTTTGGTCAGATCTTAGACCTATCAACTAATTCTAAAACAATAGGATTTGGTATTAGATTAGTCAACCCAAGTAGTCTCATTGTTTCCTTAGCCATTATATTGATGGCAACTCCTAAATCAATTAAACTATTAGGAAGAATCATTCCACCAATAGTTACAGTTATAGTGGGGTTCCTAGGGTCCTCATACTTGGTAGGCACATTATTTCCTAATATCCAGTTGGCTAGTTTCCCAATAACATGCCGAGTAGGATGGTCTTTAAGTTTCCTACTTGGCTTTTTAACACAAAACTCTTTTGTTAAAAATATGCAATTGTGGTCAAATTCCACTTTGTACTACTCATTTGATGGAGTTGATGATGGAATTGAGTTCTTCTTTTCGAGCAGACCAAAATCGACCTAAATATCACCTCGTTCAGACAAGCAGAAGTTGGGTTTTGATTTTGTGCACCCACTCATGGATATTGGATCAGGTCAACTTCACTCTCATGCACACTTGGACAGGTCAACCTCAACATCAAATGGACATTATATAACACCCCATAGAAGCCTATAAATACAAGTGACCTAGAAGCTCTTTTGGATATCACAACATCAAGGATCTTCTTCTCTTCTATCTGATTTGGTTCGACACATTGGCAAAGGAAAAAGTCATATGAAGGTCTAAAGTCTCAAATCCGAAGCTCACACAAAATTAGGGTTTTTGTTTCAGACGTTGGCACAGAACTGGGAAATTTCATCCCTAAATGCACGCATACTATGGTCAAGACAATGTCTAGGAAGCTACAGATGCACACACGCTAACTTGAAGTGAGCATCTAGGAGTTTGACTACAATTGACCATCATTTGAAGTTTTCTGAAGCTGTATGAAGTCTTAATCAAGTTGTCTTTGATATATTCTGCCATTGTAAACTGGTTTATGAAGTTGTTGGGTTGTATTGTTGATCATATTGTATTGGGCTCATTGTACTCTCTGCTGAACTTTTTATGACAATCTAATAAAAGAAGAATTTCAAAGGGTTTTCCCCTTAGTGGGGTTTTCGCTGGTCTTTGACCAAATCTGGTGTCTCTTGTTGATGTGTTGATTGTCTTCTTTTTCATTGGATATATTGTTCTATCTTCAATCACTGTTGATGATTGGAAAGACTGATTGTAATTTGAAATATTGCTAATTGAAGTCTGGAATTGGGCTAAAGTAATTGATACAACATAGAACAATCTGAAAATTAACATAGTATCAGAGCTAAGGTAAATGACAAGCCCAAAAGGAGACAAGCCTTGAAGCACTAATCTTTGGAAAGTTGAAATAACTAATCTAGTCAAAGTTAGGATGAATTCCTACTTCAAGAGTGATAAGAAGTTGGGTGACTACTCTAATTTTGTTGCATGGAAAGTTAGGTTGGAGCTCATAGCTGATAACAATTGGACTACATTAAAGGAAAGGTACCTGAGCCTCCACAAAATGCATCTGTTGTTGTCAAGAAGAAGCATAAGAAAGGTGAGTTGAAATAAAAAAAAAATATAGTTGATGGTTTAAAAGATAATCTACTTGCATATGTTGGGAACTTGAGAAGGTCTAAAGACATGTATGATAAGGTAGTTGACATGTATGAGGTCAAGAATTTGAATGAAATCCTCATATTGAAAGATAAACTCAAAGAAACCAAGATGAACAAAAGATATTCTATACAATCCTACATAATGAGGATCTCTCGTATTAGAGATCAATTGCTAAGAGTTGGAGAAGCTGTGATTGACAGGGAACTGGTGGTCATGACTCTAAGAGGTCTCCCTCCTATTTGGGAAACATTCATCACTACTATAAGAAACACAAATGTCCTCCCTTCATTTGATGAAATTGTTGGAAAGCTCACTCAAGAAGAGTCAAGGATGATAGGAAGAGGAAGGATTCAAAAGCATGAAGAAGGAGAACCCGTTACATACATCGCTCATGACAAGAAGAAGAAGAAAGGGAAAGGAGGTCCATCAAATTCAAGAAAGCCTCCTCCTTGAAATTCTGGTGGAAGAAAGGAATATGTGAACATTGAATGCTACAATTGTCATAAGAAACGACATTATGCTCGACATTGCCCCGATAAGAATAATGGACCACGTTATAATACTAGAAGCAACAACAATAGGTTCAATGACAAAAGAAGGAGAGATGAATGAAGGAATGACCAAAATGGAATAAATGATAGAAGAATAAAAGATGCTCCAATTGACCATGAAGAAGATCACCGAACACAAAAGAAGTCAAAATTCTCCAGGTATGAAAGTAATGTTGCGAATCAATTTAAATATATTCTTATTTCTGTGCTTACTAGTTCATCTCCTCCGGATTCATGGGATACTTGGATGGTTGATAGTGGGGCCACTCATCACTTCTCTTGTTACAAGGAAGTTCTCTCTAATTTGGTAGGGAGGGAGTCAAATTTGAAAATCATTCTTGGTGACAACTCCACTCATCCTATTAAAGGATTTGGATCTGTTGAATTTCATTTGAATTCTGGGGAATCTATTGTAATACATTATGTAATGTATGTTCCTGGCTTAAAGAATAATTTGGTATCAATATTCACTTTGGAAGACAAAGGGACGAGGGTTGCTTTCATCAAAGGAAAGTTCTTACTTGGCCTGTTGCATCACTTATGAGAGATGCATCCACTTTGGGAACAAGATATGAAGGACTATACAGGATCACTGGAAGACCACTACTAGCATTGGTTCATAATACAAATCATTTAAGCGAATTCTAACACCGAAGGTTGGCCCATATTCTTTATGTTTCTCTTACACTAAAATTTGTCACCATGACTATTTGTAGTCAATATGGCTCCATCAATTGTCATACTGTCCTCCTTGGCAAGTCTTATACCTCTGCCCCTCATGTCAAACTCCAAGAAAGAGAGAAAGTCCTTAAAAATCAATATAACTCTGGTTATGCAGTTTCTCTTAACCTTACCTGCGTGTACGCACCTCAAGTTCACAATACCTGCGTACTTGTACGCACTGTCTGTAAAGGGGTGGGTGTGTACTCCTGTAAAGGTCAAAAGGCGCAAGTTTTACTTCAAAAAAGTTACTTGTGGTTGATTCTGGAGCATTCTAGAAGATGGTTTGACGTGTATTGAGCGCCTCCAGATGGTTCATGCATCCCAAAGAAAGAGGAACTTATCCCATCAAGAGGGGAGCTATCCCATTGAAAGAGGGGCTTATCCCATTGATGGTGGACCTGATTAACTTCCTCCAAAGCATTATAAATACAGGCATTGGGCCAGAGGGAGGGGAGGTTGAAAGCTGAACATTCCTAAGGGTAGATGCTGCTGAAATTAGGACTCCCTTATAGAGCTTGAGAGGAGAGATTCCCATCCTTTCTTAGCTTCATTTGGAAGTGGGTGAGCTGATCAAAGTAAAGGAGAACTCTTGCTGGACCCTGGGAGGGACCTGCACAACACCAAGGCACTGGTTGTAATGGTTTCTTTTGTTTCCAATTAATACAATTAAGTTCATTTTTCTCAACAAGTTGTTATATATAATTTGTTTCATATACTCCTTGGTCTTTATGATGAATATGTTTTATTATATAAGTTATTCAGGTGCTATGTAATCGTTTGCTTGTTAGCGAATGCAGGCTTCAAGGAGAAGGAGGAGCTCATCTGGATCGGAGAGGCTTGGCTGCTACAAATAGCGTTGGACTAAAGGTATGCTTTAAACACGTGGTTGCTTGTATTTTAAATGGATATTTAGGGAAAGATAGTGCTTGATTGTTTTGTTTGTCACTAGAAAGCCTTCGCTTCTAGGGAGGTCGGTTTTGTCCGCAAAATTGACTCTTTCCGCATGACAAAATGGCGACTCCACTACGTCGAGCTTACAAAGGGTTTTACCCGATTGTTGAAACAGAACGCTCAATTCTCTTGGGATGAGATAGCTCAGAAATATTTTGATGCACTCAAGCACGCGTTGACCCATGCACCGTTGCTGCATCCTCCCAACTACGACCAGGATTACTTTTTGTACCTCGCCGCCGCCCATTTCACCATCGGGATGGTCTTAGTACAAGAAGATGAATTCGGAACGGAACATGTGATATATTACCTTAGTCGGACGTTAAACCCAACTGAGCTCAAATATTCACATGTGGAGAAATTGGCATTGGCAGCCGTTCAAGCTGTCCAACGTTTTCGTCACTACATTCTACTCCGTAAAACTACAGTCATTTCGGATTGCAACCCTATGATCTAAATTTTGACTAAACAATTGCTAGGGGGCAAGTACTCCAAATGGATTGTTATCCTGCAGGAGTTCGACGTGGAGTTTGAGAAATCTAAGTCTAAGAAATCTTTAGTTTTTGCAGAGTTAATGTGTGACTTCCCGCGTGCTGACACGGAAACTGTGGCCGAGGAGCCCATTGCGAACGAATATTTGTTTCTCATCAGCACTTTAGATCCGTGGTATGGAGATATCATTGTCTATCTCCAGATCCAATCCTTTCGACCCGAAGTTTCAAAGTCGGAACGTCGGAAAATTCGATTCCAGTCCCAACAGTACAAAATTATTGGAGATACTCTTTGTCACCGTGGGGCAGACTTGGTTTTCCGACGTTGCTTAACTCACGAAGAAGCTGAAAGGGTTCTGAATGATTGTCACTCTGGAGCGTGTGGCGGTCATATGTCTGGGTATGCCACAGCCAAAAAGATATTGCGTGTTGGCTACTTCTGGCCGTCCTTGTTTAAAGATTGTATTACTGCGGTCCGAAAATGCCACAACTGTCAGGTGTTTGATCGAAAGATGCGCGCTCCACCTGCTCCTCTCCACCCTATAATTGCCATTGGTCCTTTTGCCAAATGGGGTATCGATTTTATTACATGTAACCCTCACTCGGCCGGGGGGCATGTGTATATCATCCTTGTGATAGATTATTTTACTAAGTGGGCCGAGGCGATGCCTACATTCGAGGCAGACGGCAAGACAGCTGCAATTTTCATGTTCAATCACATTATTGCTAGGTTTGGTGTCCCACAAGCGATAATCACTGACCATGGGCGCCATTTTTGAAACGTTATGATGACAGAACTTACAGGCCAGCTTGGTTTGCGTCACGATAGCTCAACTCCTTATTATCCACAAGCGAATGGTCTGGTTGAGTCCATCAACAAAGTTTTAGTTATCATGATCCGACGAATCATTGGTATTCATCGGTCGAATTGGCACAACATGTTATTTTCCGCGCTTTGGGCGTATCGCACCTCAGTGAAAACATCAACAGGGTTCACTCCTTTCCAACTAGTTTATGGTTTGGAAGCTGTGCTTCCCATTGAATGCGAAATCCCGTCACTGAAAATAGCCATCGAGTTACTTCCAGATACTTCCGAAGAGGAAAAGCATTTATTATACTTAGCTCAATTAGATGAGACTCGACATGATGCTGCATTGGCAATCGAGACTCACGCAAAACGTATGAAAGCTCAGTATGATCGAAATGTGACCCCTCGAAATTTTTCGGAAGGAGACCTAGTGCTATTATATGATCAAGCTAATGATAAATTAGGTGCTGGAAAATTCGTTCTTGTGTGGCATGGGCCCTATATTGTCAAGCGAAAGCTAGCAAAAGGGGCCTATGAGCTGGTAGACTTTGACGGGGACTCTTTGGGTAAACCCAGAAATGGACTTTACCTAAAGAGGTATTATGCTTAAATGATGGGTATGGAGATTTTAGTTAGGTTAGGTTTTTCTTTCTAGCTGGTGTGTTTGTTAGTTTAGACAGTGTGCTTAGCTTAGAAAGTGTGTTTTTCGTCGTTATTCTGGCTTATCTTGGTTTTACTCTTGATATTGCAGATGTTGATGCCTCTCCAAACATACATTGGGTTTGCTGATGGTGCTTGTCGTAGTACACGGAATATCTCTTCCGTAGCATGGGTTATCTATTCACCCTCTGACGAGTTAGTTTCTATGCATGGGGTGAGCCTCGGTCAAACAACAAACAACATTGCCGAGTACAGTGCAGTGATTGAGTTATTGTCTGAATCTATTTCATTTGGGATTCAGAGTTTGATAGTGAGGTTGGATTCTGAACTCGTTGTATTACAGCTTAATAGAGTGTATGCCATTAGAAACCCAGTGTTATTAAGGTTATTTTTGAGAGTGCGTCTCTTGGAACGTGAATTTGATTACATTGAATATCAGCATATTCCAAGGTCTTTAAATACATTAGCAGATGCAATTGCTTCTCGAATGTTAAATAGACATTTGCAATAATCATACATGTAAATTTAAAAACATTTCATCACACATGTTCAACAGATAAGCCGGTAATAATGATATATATAGATAGGAGTGTGTCAAAAAATACATCGTCTTCGATCATAGGTTGAAAAACACCTTATGATCGGCAAAAATGATAAGTACAAAAAACCAAAATGTCGCATGTGTCTACAAAACGACCATCCAATCACTGGTGATGCTCTCTATACGACACCACTGCACGGGCTACCCTACACAAGAACCTTCTAAAAGGTCCTGGGACTGCGACTACATAGCGCTAAAGCCTGATAGGAATATCATCTATAATAGTCTCTGGTATATCTGTTGTAAGACGCTCTAGGTCTTGTTCCAACTCAGCTAAAGTCTTTGTGGCCTCGTCCTGTGGGGCCGGTTCCGCTGCAACTGGTAGTCTCCTCTCGAAAGGCCGGAGATTGGCTGGACGACGTGGGCCTACATCTGCATTTTGAAAATTATTACTATCAGTTTTGAGACGATATAAAAACAAAAAAATAGATAGTTTAAAAACTTGTGGAAAATGAAGCTACCCGTGTCATCCCATTGTTCTCCCGGTGGAAGAACCATGTCCGAATCTCCACGAAAATCAACTCCGGCATAAGGAAAATCCTATATAGAGAAGACCTGGTCCTCTAACCAGTGAAAGTACTCCGGAGTAAATCGGACAACCTCCGTGCCCTCATCAAGATGACGGGCCATAACCGCAACCCATCGCATCAATTTGGGCTCTCGGGGAAGCCCAACCTCAACAGTGAGCTGTTGTGGGATCAACATCGAAACCCTCTCTAGGCCAAAACTCACAACTAAAGGCCCATAACCAAAAGTCTTTAGCTGTCTGTTTTTGGCTCTAGTTAGTTGGCCCTTTAAATTGGCCAACACAGCATCACACCAGTTGAAAATGGTACCTCGATAGCAATCAATCGCCATCCGCATCTGGGATCCAGTGGCAATGTGTAAAGCGGCAGCCCTACAAATTCTGGAAACTGTAAAAGCAATCACCATAAGTTCAGGGCGGGATATAGTTTTGATCTCTATCCCCTTCTCCTAAGTCTGAGTGTTACACCACTCTAGTCGGAGACTAGCGATGGACTGGCCACCCGGCCTAGTCCCAAAAAGAGTCAAGTGTTCGCCTCTCTTTGGAAAACCAGTGAGGAAGTAGATATCTGAGGGCTCTATCTCGAGCTGGTGCCCTCCAATATAAAAACACTGGTCCTGAACGTTCCATCTTTCTACCAGCCACTCTAGAAAGCGCACTTGGGCCCTCATGCCAGGTATGGCCCAGTATTTGTAAAGGCCGCATGCCTTCAAAGCATCAATGGATGGTTGATGACTAATGGCGGCCAAATCAACATCTTCGTGCTCTCTCTCGCCCCAATCAAGCATGGTGAACAATATACACACCAGAAAACATCCATTAGAGTCAATGAAATCAAATTTTTTTGGTCCAATTTAGAGATTTTGGGGTTTGTAAACCCTTTGCGCAGAGTACGCACCCCGCCTTTAGGAAAAGAGCGTGCGTACGCAGGTTCCCTTAAGGCAAGGTGCGTACGCCCAACATTTTCCCAACTGAGAAAATGTCGGGGTACGCGGGTCCCTAGTGTGGCACCTGCGTACCCTGAAAGGCGGATATTGAAACCCCAAAGCCTCCAAAAATAAAATCTAGGGCCTAAAAACAAATTCTAAACGGATGAAAATGAAGAGGAGGATGTTGTAGAATACCTGAAAGAGACAGCGTTCGATTTCGACGGTCGGATTCTCCGCAATGTCCACGGGAAGTTTCTTGCCAAAAGCCCTTTTTCTCTCCTCAACAGTAAAATGGTAAAAATGAATTGGTAAAAGCCCTTTTTATAGGTTTTTTGGGTAAATAAATGGTAAATTTGTTTATTTTTCACCATGAAAAGGTATTTTTCAAAGTATTTTTATCTATCTTTAAACATGTATGAGTAATGTGTTGGTTTTGGTGCAGGATAAAGGATTTTCAGGGAAAATTGTCATTTTTTACAAACAAAAACATCAGAGTCATCTTTAAGCCCTTTTCTGACTCCTAAAACATGAAAAGATTGCCGAGCGTTTCTTTTACACTCGTTAAAACGAAATTAAAAGACGGTCCTCTTATAGCCCTTTTCTGACCGTAAAAACATGAAAAGATTGCCGGATTTTTGTCATTTCAAATTCGATATTGGAAATAAAACGACGTGTCCTTGATCGCTTTTTACTTTTCAGGTCAGAGACACTAATCATGAAAGTACTCCTTGGTCATAAAGATCAAGAGGTTCTCTCAAGTATTATTTTATACTTTTTCGGGCTTGGGAGACACAAATTTACGAAAAAGGTCAACCCTGGAGTCTTCTTAAGTTTTTCAGACTCTCTAAAATTGAAAAACGCCGAGTTTCTCCTATACTGGACTCGTTAAAATTTCATAGTAAAGGACCTGTTCGATTACAAACAGGAACGAACCACTCCTTCTTAAGGTTCGAATCTAAACTAAGTTGGACTCATCCGAAGGATGAGCTTATAATCAAGCATATGTTATCCTCCTGAAGCTTGTAAAAAATAAAGAGTTACTTGCCAGAAATGGTGGGGGAAAAGAGAGGAAAATGAGACTATTTTTTATCCTTTGTCACAGAAAAACCTTATCACCACTCTTGAGCACGACACTTTTCATTCACCCGGGTTGGGAAATCCTTTGCCTAACAGTTTATCAAACCACATTGAAAATCTTCAGCCAGTTTCTGGGTATTAACTTTGGGTCAATTGTCACCAAGCCATCTATCGTGTCGTTATGTGTTCAAGAGGTCACTGCAAATAAACCATTCATCTGCAAAATACCCATCATCCATCTTGATCATCCCTGAGTCAGTCCTTACAGCTACATTTCTTCAACTTGATCTATGATTTCGTGTTGTGGGCTTGCCTACGACAGATCGCTTTCTATCGACATCAGCACATTATCTAGAAAGATGATCTAGAAATCGTCAGTACCTTGAAATCTGCATGCATCAATGGCAGGTTTCTCGCCTTTGACGACGGTTTACATCATTGACTTTCGATTGAAGGATTCAGTGACATGTTCGACATTAACACATTCTTTCACATCTCATGGATTATACTGGGTACTTTGAGAACCATTGCCATCACTGGTGGTCTCTCTCACACTTGTTAACAGTTTACATCATCGACTGGTAATCAAGTGGTTTCTACCATGTTCGACATCAACTCATTTATTCACATGGATAGAATCGTACTATTTCGGGAAGTAGAAATGAAGACCCTGGATCTAGTTTCCACCATCCAGGCTGCGAGGAGTTTTGTATTCATTATACAGTAGACTAATCATAAACAGATGGCTGCGTCCATACTGCGTCTACATGAGTCTATGATTATGATGTACTGCGAAATCATTCCTATATTAGAGCAGTAGTTAGTTTGTTAGTTAAAGTTTTTGATCTGAGTATGGGAATGCCTACCTCAGCGATGATATAATCTCATATATGTATTTTGTGTTGAATATTTTCAGGTTCCAACTGGGCTCTCCACAAGATAATCCTTGAAATGATAAAGTGCTTCACCCTTCCTAGATGATATAAAACCCTAATCTACTACAGGCTTCACACTTTAGGGGGCAATCTGTTACACTAAAATTTGTCACCATGACTATTTGTAGTCAGTATGGCTCCATCAATTGTCATACTGTCCTCCTTGGCAAGTCTTATACCTCTGCTCCTCATGTCAAACTCCAAGAAAGAGAGAAAGTCCTTAAAAATCAATATAACTCAGGTTACGTAGTTTCTCTTAACCTTACCCGCGTGTACACACCTCAAGTTCACAATACCTGCGTACTTGTACGCTCTGTCTGTAAAGGGGTGGGTGCGTACTCCTGTAAAGGTCAAAAGGCGCAAGTTTTACTTCAAAAAAGTTACTTGTGGTCGATTCTAGAGCATTCTAGAAGATAGTTTGACGTGTATTAAGCGCCTCCAGATGGTTCATGCATCCCAAAGAAAGAGGAACTTATCCCATCAAGAGGGGAGCTATACCATTAAAAGAGGGGCTTATCCCATTGATGGTGGACCTGATTAACTTCCTCCAAAACATTATAAATACAGGCATTGGGCCAGAGGGAGGGGAGGTTGAAAGCTGAACATTCCTAAGGGTAGATGATGCTGAAATTAGGACTCCCTTATAGAGCTTGAGAGGAGAGATTCCCATCCTTTCTTAGCTTCATTTGGAAGTGGGTGAGCTGATCAAAGTAAAGGAAAACTCTTGCTGGACCCTCAGAGGGACCTGCACAACACCAAGGCACTGGTTGTAATGGTTTCTTTTGTTTCCAATTAATACAATTAAGTTCATTTTTCTCAACAAGTTGTTATATATAATTTGTTTCATATACTCCTTGGTCTTTATGATGAATATGTTTTATTATATGAGTTATTCAGGTGCTATGTAATCGTTTGCTTGTTAGTGAATGCAGGCTTCAAGGAGAAGGAGCAGCTCATCTGGATCAGAGAGGCTTGGCTGCTACAAACAACGTTGGACTAAAGGTATGCTTTAAACACCTGGTTGCTTGTATTTTAAATGCATATTTAGGGAAATATAGTGCTTGATTGTTTTGTTTGTCACTAGAAAGCCTTCGCTTCTAGGGAGGTCGGTTTTGTCCGCAAAATTGACTCTTTCCGCATGACAGTTTCTCTTAGGGAAATTGGAGAACTTGGTATCAGGGATTCCAAAGGTTCAAGCTCAACATAATGGAATATGTCTGGGATGTGCTAGTGGAAAAGTGACAAGGGGACCATTCCCCTCTAGTGAAAAACAAGACCACTGACATCCTCCGTCTCATTCGTTCTAGCATATGTGGATCGATGTTCGTGCACTCTATTAGTGGATATATCTACTACATCACATTCATTGATGACTTTTCAAGAAATGCATGGATATACTATTTGAAGCATAAGGATGAAGCCTTCGAAACATTTAAGGAGTTTAAAGCATTGGTTGAAAATCAAACAGGGAAGAAGATCAAAATATTCACATCCGATAATGGTGGAGAATACATGTCAAATGAATTCATTGAGTTTTTCAAAAAGGAAGGTGTCAGGAAGGAAATAATTGTGCAATATAATCTTGAGGAGAATGGTATAACTGAATGGAAGAATAGGTCTATAGTAGAAGCCACTCGAGCGATTCTCCATGATTAAAATTTGCCTAAATTTCTTTGTGCCGAAGCTTCAGATGCTGCCGTATATGTTCAAAACAGGGTCCCTCATCAAGCTTTGGAAAAAAAATACTCTCGAAGAAGTATTTACAGGTGTGAAGCCCAACATTAGTCATCTATGTATATTTGGATGTCCCATATATTTCCATGTGCCGAAGGACAAAAGGAACAAATTGGAAGCTACAGGAAGAAAAGGTACATTTGTTGGGTATTGTGAAAATTATAAAGCATTTAGAATATATATTCCTGGTTAAAGGAAGGTTGAAATTAGTAGGGATGTTACATTCGATGAAGATGTCACTCTTGGAAAAGCAAGAGACCTTCCTCTGCCTCCTCCTCCCGAGAATAATGGTGATATGGACATCTTGGATGGCTCGTTTGTGCCTGAATTCGAGACTGATATTGTTGATGATCCCATGGAGCCTATGGATCCCTTACGTTCTTCTCTTAGTAATCCTACTACTAGGAAGAGACCACTTTGGCTCTATGACACTCTTCAGGATGTTGATAGTCATGTGCCCATCCAAAGATCGTTTAGAGAAAGGAAGAATCCATGTAGGTACCAATGATATGTTGTGGCCATGAGCACTATGATTCAATCCGAACCTTCCACATTTGAAGAATCTGTAAAAGAACAAGTTTGGAAAGATGCTATGGCCAAGGAATACGAATCTACTATGAAGAATGATGTATGGAATGTTGTGCTAAGACCGAAGGGGAAATCTGTGATAACTTCCAAGTGGATATTAAAGATCAAGCATGGAATTGATGGAAGCATTGAAAAATACATTGAAAAATAAAAGGCAAGGTTCATGGCTCAAGGATTCTCCCAAAAAGAGGGATAATATTGTGATGATATATTTACACCTGTGGCTTGATATACAATCATTTGTTCAATAGCTACCCTTGCCGCAAGTCAAGGGTGGACCCTTCATCAAATGGATGTAAAGACCACATTCCTCCATGGCATGCTACAAGAATAAGTATTCATTGAGAAACCATAGGGATTTGAAGTAGAAGATCGAAAGACACACGTTTGTAGATTAAATAAGGCATTTTATGGTCTTAAGCAAGCCCCAAGATCATGTTATGCTCGCATAGACAGTTATTTGCTGAAGCTGGGATTCACAAGAAGCAATGTCGATCCCAACCTCTAGTTCAAGGTAGTCCAATGTATGTCGCTGATTTTGGTTTTATATGTTGACGATCTATTCTTGACAGGTAGTGAGCCTTTGATGATCAAGTTTAATAGGGAGCTATCCTCTGAATTCGAGATGAAGGACCTTGGACTCATGCACTATTTTCTAGGCCTTGAGGTGTGGCAAAGGCCCAGTGAGATTTTCCTTTCACAAGGAAAATATGTTGTGAAGCTGCTGGAAATATTTGGAATGATAGAATGCAATCCCCTACCCACACATATGGAAATGAACTTCCAGAGGTTATGTGGAGAAGTTCAGGAACCGATTTGGCGATTCCATCCAAGTATAGGTAGTTTATTGGGGCTATGATGTTCCTTGTGAACACCCGTTCAGACACATGCTATGCAGTGAACACATTGAGTCATTTCATGACCTAGCCTCTCCATGCACATTGGACCTCTAGCAAACAAATTTTTTAGATATTTGTAGGGAACGATTACACTTGGTTTGAGATACTTTGCTGGAGATGTTCGACTTCATGGATACACCAATGCTGTCTGGGCGAGAAATTTTATTGATAGGGAGAGTACGTTAGGATGTTTTTTTAGTCTTGGATCTGCCATGATATCTTGGATGAGAAGGAAGCAGAAATCCATAGCATTAAGTACCACTGAGGCTGATTATATTGCCACTAGCATGGCTAGTTGCGAAGCAGTTTGGTTGAGGAAGCTCTTTGGAGAGCTATTTGAGTAAGTCCTAGAAACTACAGTGATATATTGTGACAACAAGAGTGGGATCCATCTGGTAGAGAATCTCGCATTCCATCAGAAGTCCAAGAAAATAGAGATTCAATACCACCTCATTTGTGATATGGTACAAAGAGGAGTTGTTTGACTCCATCACATATCGACAGATGAGCAGATTGCAAATATTATCACCAAAGATTTACCGAAAGGGAAGTTCTTTGTCTTAAAAGATCAACTTGGACTGATGGATGTGACCCCTCCTTATAAGGGGCACCACTGATAGATGTCACTGAACTATACTCTTCCCCCCTGTCTGAGCTCCTAGGGTGAGGACTTGAGATAGAGGTGTTACACAGTATTTTTTCAGGTCTCCTGCACTTCCCTATGTCATACCCTGAAGTGACCGAAACTTGGCAATCATGTAGTGTACCAATCCTGATATACAATTCAGGTCTTCCCTGAAACACTGTTGTAAACATGCCATGAGCCTTCCCTGAATAAGTAAGCTCTAAAACCCTAATTTCAGGACCATCATGACCCTAACAGAGGCAACTAGTGCTGGTGACAAGTTGCACCATATTGGCATCGCGCTTCTAGCACATCTTTTACTTGGATACTCATGCTAATCCCTAAAAGGCAAGTTTTCCCAAAGAGGACAAGAAGCTTCATGATCTAGAGGCTTCTGGAACGATGAGTTGGAGGTTGTTCCATGTGGATGTGGTCAAATTCTCCCAATATTTCGCTTTTATATTATCCCTATGAGCTACCTCCTTGAGATGAGGGCCTTCTCCTATCTTTGGGGAGATCCTAACTCCCTTTCCCTGCCTATATATTCATCCTCTCCCATTCAAATGGTTGGTCTTTGGTTATTTGCACCCTTATGCTGAGATAGTGCCTATATTCTACTCATTGGGCTTAGAGAAGGAGTGTTTGGAGATCTTATTGACATCAAGGCTTGATTGTATGCTTCCTCCTTTATTTCATTAATATATACAACTTCTGGTTCACTTTCCATAAATGTTTATGTTAATGCATCATTTATCTTAATGCTCCTTGATCTGTTAAGTGGATTACTTTCGATTATGCTTGTTGTACTTGTATGATTTGCTGTGTCTTTGATCTCTTGTGCAGGTATCCAAACACTGTGAGTAGTAGATCTGAGCTCTTGGCACCAACGATTTGAAGTCTTCAACAAAGGAGTATGTTATAACATCAGAACTGTAAGGACTCTGGACACCACATATCTCCACAATGGTATGATATTGTCCACTTTGGGCCTAAGCCCTCATGGATTTGCTTTTGGACATACCCCCAAAAGGCCTCATTCCAATGGAGATATTTGTCCATCCTTATATACCCATGATCCTCCCCACTTCTAGTCAATGTGGGACTTTGGTCGTATACCCAACAATCCTCCCCTCGAACAAAGGACCATTGAGCCTCCCCTCAAACGATTATCCATCCATCCACTCTCTACCAACCAGGATTCTTTGCTCCAATGCATTGGAAGCACACACCTTACATGGAGCACCACCTGCCTTGAGAGCTTGCTCTATCCCAAGTCAACTCCTCTTCACCGTGTTGGGACTGGGACACGTCCATGAAGAATCCGGAGCACACTGCCTGTCTAACCGAGCTCATCCACGGATCCCATCGTGATATTACCGGGGCCCACCACCTTCGTTCGGAATTCCGAGGATTCATCCACTTGGCTAACTTCGGGGCATGGCTCTGATACCACTTGTAAGGACTCTGGACACCACATATATCCACAATGGTATGATATTGCCCACTTTGGGCCTAAGCCCTCATGGATTTGCTTTTGGACTTACCCCCAAAAGGCCTCATTCCAATGGAGATATTTGTCCATCCTTATATACCCATGATCCTCCCCACTTCTAGTCAATGTGGGACTTTGGTCGTATACCCAACAAGAACGAGGTAGGGAATCTTCCTCTTCTCTCATTTCAATTGTAATTTAGGAAAGTGTCCTTGTAGATTGTCACATAGGTTTCTAGTCCCACTCATTGGGCTAGAGGGATCGTCTCTGTCCGTATAGAGGATTTGCCTAGACAAAAAAATGGTGACTTCACTGGGGATGCTATAACCCTTTCCATCCATTTCTTCATTTAGATTCTCTGATGAGTTTGACCAACCGTCAATTTCTTGGTTTGTGTCTACCACTGTAGCTATTTTTAGTCATTGGTTATTGCCTGAGAGTGTTTAGCCTGCTCTGATCTTGAAGATTTTTTTTTTTTAATTTTCTTAGTTTTCTCACCCAACACGTTTTCTGCTTTGACAAAAGCTCTGTTAGAACTGATTTTAAATTTATGGTCACGTTGATCTACTTCGCATTGCCCTTTTTCCTTTAACAAGCTCGTTGATCCCAAAGGATAGAAGAAAATTAGGGTTTCTTCTTGTTTTCAATGTTTTTGACCTTTGTAAGTTATTTTCCAGTGTGACTACATTGTATTTGTCTTGATTGACATCCTTGTATGATTGCAATTTTTCTCTTGCCTTTGCTGAAGTGTTTTTTGAAGATTGAGTGCTTTCTAGGGTTTCTAGGGTATTTAGGTCACCCTTTGCTCATCATTTAGTCTGCCTCTTTTAGATTGATTGTTTCCATTCAGGACTCTTACTGCCATCAGGACATTGTTCTCAAGTTGATTTCGGTTCATGATTGTGAAGAAATTTTCATTAGTATTGAGTCATTTTTTATGCTTTGAAGATTACTTTTGTTCCATTTTCAAGCATAGATTACAGTTGCATGCTTCGGAAGGACTGAAAGTGGATGCTTGTTTGATTTCTTTGTTTCGAAAAGAAAAGTGAACGATTTCCTCCTCTAAGTATTTTTGAAACAATTTTCATTCGAAACCATAAGTGAATGAAATTTTCATTTTAGTTGTTTTGGATTGTATTTTCTCCTTTACTCATTGCATTAGTTTGCATTGTTGAGTCAAAGTGAAAAGAAAAAGATAAAAATTAGCGGATCTTAGTGAAACAAAAGTGATTTTTATTTCCCTTAGGATTGCATCTTGACATTGCATTTGTTTGTGAAAGTGAAAGATTAGATCTCATTTTTTGCATTTTTGCATTGGAAAGATAAAGAGTTGTGTTTTAATACATTTTGCTTGATTGATGCCTTATTTGGTTGTCTCTCTTACTTAATTAGTTTAGCCTTCATCGAATGAAAATATTTCATTTTTATCATTTAGTTGTATCATAGGTACAGGTGACATCATTGAGCCATCAAACTGAAACTTAATTGAAGATAAACTTAAAATTTACCTCAATTAACCTAAGGAGAATTTGGAACTTAACAAAAACATTTAGAGGTCTAGGCTAGAGACGTGTTCCAACATCTGTAAACCTAGCAGCTGTCGTTAACTGTTTGCATTGTATCCCATGGGTGAAATCCCTTTCTAGTACAGAAATATATCGAAGGTTCTCCAGTACTTTCGGGTATATCATAGGTACTTCAGTATGGCAAATATATGGGAACGCTCTCACTGAATTGTTATGCATTAGACATCACTAACACAGACTTGTGCTCCCCGTATTATCGCGTATATATTGGGAGACCCCACTATATTTCTATCCTTTAGCCACTGGTAACCAATTCAGCCACCTTTTAAACGTGATACATTGAACACAACATTTAGGGATATTGGCCACCGTCCATTAAGTCCTTGGTTTCGACTAAGGTGTATATAGCGGTTCACGGATACTTGGTAAACCCATATAGCCTATATTACCCCTTTTTTGATTTATTTTTGTTAAAGTTCTAAAATCAATTAATTGACTGCGGAAAAAACATCCTTCCTGTGGAAATACTCCTCAATAGATCTTAGGTTGATACCAATGACAACATTTACTAAGTTCACAAGTCAAGGGAACCCCTCTGATGGGAATCCTAGTCCTTTTCCTTCTTTTGTAAATACCGATGCTCCTTATATGGCAACATTTTCCCTTCCTGGATTGAACATTGGTCTACCAGTTTGGTTATTTTTGACCTCGGTGATTCCAAGTGTCCAAATTGCTTTTCAACCAAGTTCTCCTCTGCATGAACAACATCAACATCATGTTGATCCTAAAGTTGACCCCTCGCCTTCTTCACCAATTTCTTCACTTCATTCTTCCTCTTTGCCTGGTGAAAGTCTGGATTCTAGTCACCAGGAATCTAAGAAGAAGAAGAAGAGGACAAAGAAGAAGAAGCAAACTGAGCAAGGGGGCAACCAAGAAGCCATTTCTATAGATGAAACTAATGAAGAAAAATCTTCCAACCAACCCCGGAAAGTAAAATTCTCTTGCATGTTATGTAAGGGTGATCACTGTAGAAATTTGAATAATAACACTTATTCACAGAGATTATCCTGATTATACACTATTTGCGGAATGCATGCATAATACATAACCTCCTCTACCATTGATCATCAATTTGCGTAATTAAAAAACAATCTCATGCGCACATTTAAACATTAATCGCACATATCAACACAATATGTAATGGGGAAAGCATACAACTGAAAACCCCCAACTATCTATATATTATAATGATAGAGAACATGTAACAATACATAGTACAATACTCCTCAAAAGTACTCAGTATTATCTCCACATGCTACACACAAAATAGCTCAGATCTGAACAAGTCACGGGTTCAAATTTCCTCCACTTTTTGCCTACCTCTATTGCACAATCCAAGTTGAGAATAATCAGATCCCAGTTTGAATTCCCTTTTTTTCTTGTAATGCGCAATCCTCATTGGCAATCTCAATCAATGATTGTGCAAATCTCATGCACAACTATAGTCACAACTGATAGTAGTCTCACCCTTTCACCCACCTCTAACACTTGTCTCCACTGAACTGTCCATGCACTGAGTTAACTGATGTATTCTTTAGTTGATTTATGAGTTAATAATTAGTGAATTAATTAATAATTAATTCACATCACTCATCACTAGTGTATTTGGCAGTTAGACTAAATACAACTAGTTCAACTAAGTCAAACTGAACACAACTCCATCAACTCCTCAATCAACTCCACCAAACTCAATCACTTGAGTTCTAACTGAAGTCCATCATGCAATAGCTCAACTAACCCATAGGAAAAGCATATTTCCTTCTGGCAGTTGCATGTGCCACATCCGTAGCTCGAAGTGAAGTGCTGCAAGAGGATAAGATAATGTTTATAGTCCAAATATTATTAAGAGCTAATAATATTCGACTGTTTTATTTTTTGACTAGCAGTCCAAAAATAGACTTCGCCCATTTGTCTAAAAATAGAGGTCCATCTATTTTTACCAACATGATCAATCATCCATAAATAGCATCTTGCAACTCATAGACCATGATCCATATGTCTAAAAATAGACATAGTCTAAAAATAGACTTTGCGCCAAAAATAGCCTGCGGGCCCACTTAGTGAAGACGACTTCTTTTCACTAAGCTCCATCATCTTGTTGCATTTTCAACAATCACCTTCTTTGAAATTGTCCTAGTATTCCCAAGATCTTAGAAGTGTGGTTCACAGGTTCATATCAACCTTTGTCTTCAGCCTCTGGCAATCATGCTAGTGATAAACCTTCAACTAGTAATAATAAAGTCCATGGGAAAAAGGGAAAAGTCAAATTTTCCTGTAAGTTATGTGAAGGTAATCATCCCATTCACCTTTGTCCTCTTTTGGATGAAGCTTCCAAATAGTTAGAAAACCTTACTACTTCCTAGCCTTGTCTTCGGCTGGTTATCGAAAGCTTTCCCCTGATCCTCCGCTAGTTGATCTAGTGATTGAGAAAAAGTAATCTTTGGTTAACCCCGCTCTCTCTGAAAGTGAGTCTCGTGAGTCTGTTCTTGACCAACCATTGGTTGAGAAACCAGTAGACTTGACTCCACCTTCAGTTAACTATACCTTTTAGGTAGAGAGTGAACCCCATACCGCTCAGGTTCTTCTGGTTTCGTTAGTTTCGAATGAACTAGAGGGAAATCCTCTTGTTCCCGAGGTGCATGAGAGCAGTTCTCTTGTTCCCATAGAGCAAGAGGGAAACTCTCACGTTCCTATGACACCCCCTCCAAGTAGTTTAGTCACTTCTTTTGATTGGGGTTGAATGGAAGGATTCATCTTTCATCTTATGTGTCTTTCTAGATTATAGTACAAGCTTACCATATGGTTGTACTTAGTACAGTCATAGACGAGGGCACATCTGTTAGCATTCTGTCCTCAACTGCTTGGCAAGTTTTAGGTTCTCCTCAGCTTGTCCCCGTCACCCAGAATCTGTTAGCTTTTAATAGAGGAACTAGTCAATCGTTAGGGATCCCTCCTGAGTTACCTATTACTTTGGGAGGAAAGGCTGTCTATATAGACATGATGGTTGTCGAAGGCCCTTTAGATTTTAATATACTCCTTAGTCATGACTATGTTTATGTCATGGGAGCTCTTGTCTCTTCCCTCTTTCGAGTGATGTGTTTCCCACATGAAGGAAGCATTGTGATCATTGATCATATTACATTCATTGGTCCTGAATCAACTCCCAATCAACCATCATCCCTCAATGGTTCTTATGTGCAAGTGGTATCACCCCTGCCATAGGTTAATTACATGGCTACCTGTTCCATGCCCACATTTATTGATGATATAGTAGGTGTTGTAGTACACCATGAACTGGGGGCATTGGGGCCCGATTTTTCATTTGGATCCCTGGACATGTATCCCTTCCAGAGTGTTGTTCTCCCATCTGATGAGGAGCTCTTTGTTGGGTGTGGAGCATGATTATTTAGAGGTCTTTGTTTCAGCCGAATGTATACCCCAGGAAGTTTGTACACCCCTCCACGCGGGGGGGGGGGGGGGGGGTGGGGGGGGGGGGGGGTAGGGGGGACTTATCCCCCCTACGGGGGTTCGAGGGGGTCCATCCCCCCCGGCTGGGGGGTCCGGGGGCCAGCGGTCCCCGGAGGGGACTTCGAGGGCAGCGCCCCCAAAGCCAAAAACAGATGTAAAATTGCCTTGTAAAAGTATAGTAATTTCTAGTCAATCTGGACCATTCATTAGGCAGATGATCTGACGGTACAACTTATGTTTAGTTTAGGGTTTTTTGCCCTAGAAGGCAACCCCTATCTTTGTATGAGGGCATTGTATTGAGGCTGTGATATAGATGTGTATTCTCCGAGCGAGAAACAAAGAGGTGAGATTGTGAGAGGAAGCAAAGGATATTACAACGGATCTGCTGTAGGTTGTGTCTCTTCATTTTGCTGGATAATAAAAAGGAAGGACTGGCTGTTCGGGGTGGATGTAGCCCAAACTGGGTGAACCACTTATATCTGTGTCTCTCTGGTTTTATGCGTTTTCTCTGTTTATATTTCTGCTATATTCTATGTGTTCCATTTCTCTGTAATTTATAATTTTCTAACACTCTTGGAAGCCATGGCCTCTTTTGGTCTGTGTTCAAGGGATGGAGCAGAGTTCCTTGTCTTGTGTCAAGCTCGTTAAAAAATGAAACAAGGGCCATGAGGATAGTTATTTTACTATGTTAACCTCGTTAAAAAATGAAATAGGTGCTATAAGGATAGTTCTTTTACTATGTCAACCTCGTTAAAAAATGGATTAGGTCTCCATGAGCATGGTTGTTTTACTTGTGTCAATCTTGATAAAAAAAATGAAACAAGGTGTCATGAGCATGGTTCTTTTCTTGTTTCAAGCTTGTTAAATAATGAAACAAATCCCCTTCAAATTTGAGGCTTTGATTAGATCTCAGAAAATCCCAGCCGTGTCTTTCACTTGATCTCATAAATAAACCTTCATTCCATCCACCTATTAGTAACTAGTAGTCTACTTAGGTGAATGAAATGAAGCCTGGGGGAATGTACCTCAGATTGAGTCATTATGTTGGGGGAATGCAAACTTATCTCAAGCATGGTTTATCTTTGTTTCAAGATTGTGTAAAAATGAAACCAAACCCAAGCACAGTTTGTTTCCATTTCAAGCTTGTGAAAAAATGAAACCATCTTCATGTATACTCAAACATAGTTATCCATGTTTCAAGCTTGTGTAAAAATGAAACTATTTCCAACTTTACATTCGTGATTGCCATTTTTATTAGCCTATTTTGCCAGATGAGCCTTGGTTATTTTTATTCCATCGTCACCATGTCTTTGGGCGATAATATGCTTTCACTTGGTTGTTTTACCCTTGCCTGAGGAACATCTGCGATGAGTGGTCTTATTAGCCAACCTCTTGACCATTACATGTTTTGAGCAGTTCTATCATGACCGAAACCAATTGCTATCCTTTTATACCACTCGTTCCTCTAGGAGAAGTCATCTTTCAGCTCTTTTCTGACTCTTGAAATATGAAAAGATTACCGAGCACTTGTCTTTTCGAACTCGTTAAATTAAATGAATTGACATTGTCTCAGTATACGTTTACCCCTTTTTCGGGCTGGGATTGACTATTTATGAAAAAGGAACACCTTGATCAACTTGGTCAAGAGGTTCTCTCAAATATTGTTTTCTACCTTTTTGGGTTCGAGAGACAAATTATGAAAAGGGACCTGATGGAGTTTTCTTTTTCGTCTCTTTTTCAAATTCTATAAATATGAAAAAGATACCGAGTTACTCTTCTGTCGGACTTGTAAAAATTAAACAACGAAAGTCTTGTCACCATGACGAGATCAAGTTTCTCCTTCCTAGGACTTGTAAAACTTACTAGGATGGATTCATTTGAAGAATGAACTTATAAGACAAGCATATGATATCCCCTTTAAGCTTGCGATAAAAATAATGACACTCATATGTGTCTTGTGTCGGGTTTGGGATATCCTCACTTAGTCACTTATCTTTCTAGGTTTGGGTGATCCATTTTTCCTCTCATTTGAGTATTCTATTTCGTCATCATGACCCATGGTCCTATGTAGAGTCAAATGCTGCCACAATTTGGAGTCTTGTTGCCGATATGTTCAAGAGAAGTCTTATCTACAGTTTGTTACCTATACATTGCTGACCTTTTGCTACATTCTTTATCATACTCATTCATTTCACTTTATTCCCTTTTTTGTGATGATGATGGGGAATCATCATCGCCCTCCTTCGACGGGTCACTTCCTGTCAACTTCAGCTCATTATCCAGAAAGATGACTTAGAAACTCCCTTTCAGTACCTTAGAGCTTGCATGCCTTGATGGAAATTTCTTTGCATCCGACGATAAGTTTTCATTATTGACCTTCGATTGGGTGATTCCACGAGTGTTCAACATCAGCTTCATTTTCACATTCATGGATTGTACTGTCGTACCTTGAGGACCATTGTCATTATTGGTGGTTTCTCTCGTGCATGTTAATGGTCCACATCATTGGCGGGTAATCAGGTAGTTTTCTATCATGTTCGACTTCAACACATTCATTTGCATGTTAGGATTCGTACTTTGATCAGGTTAGGATGGAGCGCAAGACCCTAAGTTTTGTCTAATATAACTCAGGCTACGTGGAGCTATGTATTGTTCATGATTGTACACATGTTTCTTCTATATGGATGGCTGTGACCATACCGTGGGACTTTATATTTATGATGATGATCCTTCTATATCGGATGCCTGTGTCCATGCCTTGGATCTTAGATTTACATATGATCCTTTTCATTTGGACGGCTGCGCCCATGCTGTGGATCCTTTCACATAATCCTTTCTATTCTGATGGCTACACTCATACCTTGGATTCATGTTTTGATATGAGATATATATATGTATATGCATCCTTGATTTGCAGGTCTCCTAATAGTGCTTGTTCTTGTCCTTGCAAAAGCTCGTAAAACATCTCAACCATCACTCCCTGTTCTGCCTTCATGCTTTAGGGGGCATCTATTACACAATATTTTTTCACGCCTCCTGCAATTTCCTATGTCGTACCCCAAAGTGCCCGAAACTTGGCAATCATGTAGTGTACCCATCCTGATATAGAGTTCAGATCCTCCCTGAAACACTGATGGAAACATGCCTTGAGCCTTCCCTGAAGAAGTAAGTTCCAAAACCTTTATTTAAGGACCAGCGCGACCCTAACACTGGCAACTAGTGCTGGTGACAAGTTGCACCATACTGGCATCGCACTGCCAGTGTGCTTTTTACTTGGATACTCACGTTGATCCCTAAAAGGCAAGTTTTCCCAAATAGGACAAGAAGCTTCATGATCTAGAGGCTTCCAGAACGACGAGCTGGAGGTTGTTCAGTGTGGATGTGGTCGAATTCTCCCAATATTGCCCTTTGATATTATCCCTATGAGATACCTCCTTGATATGAGGGCCTTCTCCTATCTTTGGAGAGATCCTAACTCCCTTTACTTACCTATATATTCATCCTCTCCCATTCCTAAATGGTTGGTCTTTGGTTATTTTCACCCTTATGCTAAGATAGTGCCTACATGCTACTAATTTGGCTTGGAGAAGGAGAGCTTGAGGTTGGACTTGGACATTCACTCAAGGAGAGCTTATTGACATCAAGGATTGGTTGTATGCTTCCTCCTTTATTTCATTAATATATACTTATGTTGGTTCACTTTCCATAAATGTTTGTGTTAACGCATCATTTATCTTAATGCTCCTTGATTTGTTAAGTGGATTACTTTCGATTATGCTTGTTGTACTTGTATGATTTGTTGTGTATTTGATCTCTTGTGCATGTAGCCAAATGCTGTGAGAAGTAGAACTAATCTTGAGGCACGATAGATTCAAGGTCTTCAACAAAGGAGTAAATTATAGCATCAGAACGAGGTAGTCCATCTTCCTCTTCTCTCATTTCGATTGTAATTTAGGAAAGTGTCCTTGTAGATTGTCACGTAGGTTGTTAGTGCCACTCATTGAGCTAGAGGGATCGTCTCTGTCCGCAAAGAGGATTTTCCTAGACAACAAGAGGGATCCTGGGTTTAGGGAACTCTGGACAACATGCTATCACCCCTATCTGTTGCCCATAGGGTTGGAGTAGTAGCTCACCCTATCTTGGTCTTTGTAGAACATACCCCAGTTGGCATCATACCCACAAGATGGGCTTTTTGGGATTATCCCTCCCCGTATGGCCAACGGGTAAGCCGGGTATCTCACCCAAGCTAGGATTATGATGCAGGTGTTCTACCATATGAATCTTAAGGGTCATTATTAGGAATATTGGTGGGAAATAATATGGGTTGAGTCGTATATCCCCTACATCACCTATTGCTTGATATGGGTTTATTTGTATCTCCCCCATGATATTTCGGGTAGTAACTCGATGGCATATTTCCAGGTAGTAGCCCGATGACATATTTCTGGGTAGTAGCCCGATGACATATTTCTGGGTAGTCACTCGATGAAATATATTCTAGGTAGTAGCCTGCTGACAGATATTCCATGTAGTAGCCCGCTGATAGAGATTGCGGGTTGTAGCCAGACGGATAGAGGGTGATATCTTTTTCTCCCCATGATTCATCTTCTTTAGATTCGAGAATGTTTTAGCAGATATAGTTGAGCGTATTTGTACACATGATGACAAGATGACACATTGATTGATGGACAAGTTTTATAGGTGGAATTATCCCTAGTTGAGAGGGAGTGTTAAAAATATGCAACTGCAATCAAATTCCACTTTGGACTACTCATTTGATGGAGATGATGATGACATTGAGTTCCTCTTTTCAAGAGGACCAAAATTGACCTAAATATCACCTCGTTCGGACAAGCAAAAGTTGGTTTTTGATTTTGTGCACCCACTCATGGATATTGGATTAGGTCGGCTTCACTCTCATGCACACTTGGACAGGTCGGCCTCAACATCAAATGGACATTGTTGGACACCCCTAGAAGCTTGTAAATACAATTGACCTAAAAGCTCATTTGGATATCTCAACATCAAGCATATTCTTCTCTTATATCTGATTTGGTTCGACACATTGGTGAAGGAAAAGGTCATATGGAGGTCTGAAGTCTCAGATCTGAAGCTCGCACAAAATTAGGGTTTCTATTTCGGACGCTGGCACAGAATTGGGAAATTTCGTCCCTCAACGCATGGATGCCATGGTCAAGACAACATCCAAAAAGCTACAAATTCACACACGATAATCTGAAGGGAGCATCCAGGGGTTTGACTACAGTTGACCATCATCCAAAGTCTTCTAAAGTTGTCTGAAGTCTAAATAAAGTTGTCCTTGATATAATCTACTACTGTAAACTAGTTTCTGAAGTTGTTGGGTTGTATTGCTGATCATATTGTAATGGACTCATTGTACTTTCTGTTGAAATTTTTATGACAATCTAATAAAAGAAGAATTTCAAAGGGTTTTCCCCCTAGTGGGGTTTTTCCCTAGTCTTTGACCAAATCTGGTATCTCTTGTTGATGTGTTGATTGTCTTGTTTTTCATTGCATATATTGTTCTATCTTCAATTACTGTTAATGAATGGAATGACTAATTGTAATTTGAAATATTTCTAATTTAACTTTGGAATTGGGCTAAAGTAATTGATACAACATAAAACAATATGAAAATTAACATCTTTAACCATCTAAGCATAAATAGGGACATCCTAAATTGTTTGAAGAAAAGGAATCTAGACATGCAAAATTTTCAATTTTGTTAGAAATTCAAATTCAACTTGGAGCACATTTTAGCCTTATTCAATCTTTCAGGATAAGATGGAATCAAATAAGTCTCATTTCTAGTAGCTGTTACAAGTTTCACAGCGTGAGAAACATCTGTTGTTACAGTGGATTTTGTTGTTGTAGGAGTAGCACTATATGTTACAATTACATGCATAGTTTCAACACTTTGCATGTCATTAGCTGTTACAACCTGTTGTTTCCATATAAAACCTTGAGTCTTATCTCCATCCTCTGAAAAAGTTCTTCCTCATTTTCTGTTATAACAGGGGAAGGATAGGGGTTGTTTTCCTACCTGAGCGAAGTTGGATTTCAATAGGCGAAATGCAATAAGTATGAAAAAATGAAGATTATACCTATTGTATTGCCTTATTATTAGGTTTAGGATTGGGTTGTGCAGCGAGTTGAGGGCATAAAGGAGGGGCATTCATAGGTACTGTTAGCACTACAAGAAACTCTCTTAGGTTGTAGCTCAGAGATGCCTGGTAACATATAAATCTTCAATATCATTCTCTGAACTATTGGAATGGATTGGGGTTTGGATCAAGTCAGATGAATGTTTCAATTCTGTTTTCACTCAAGACATGCATGAACACCCTCAGCTTGGCAAGGCTTTTGATCACTAATGCTCAATAGTTTATAGATTCAGTGAATAGATGGAGAATCCTGACTGTACCAATAGATACATACATAAACACATATGAATGGCTAGCTACAGAAAGTAAATGAAGCTTGCAAAATATAATTTATCAATGTAGAGATAAGATGACAATTATTTGGCGTTAGACACAGAAGGAAACATGAATAACCTATTAAAGTGCAAGCTTAGAATAGAGGAGAAGATGGCGATTGAACATGTAACAATAAAAGAAGATTGTATTACTGGAATGAAGATGAGATGTTGGGAGGAAAAGAGTATCCACAGTATCCAAAAGTTGAACCTTTATTCCCTCCAACTTTCAGCCATTTATAGGCTTTTTACAATACTCTCGAACTCTCGGAGGCTCGAGATGTCTTAATCTATCTCCTCTGTATTCTAACTACCTGATGCGATAACTCGACAAACATGAGCTCAGAGAGCTCTGTTTCTAACCAACACGGTAATCAAATTCTATTAATTTCGCCGTGCTATCAGGTGGTTCACTCGTGCCAGTGCATTCCATGATCATTTCTGTTGGTTCGGCTGCATCGTGCTGTTTTTTTCCCCTTTCGGCCACGCATTATGTTATTTTAGTTCAACTGTCTGATTGAAACACTGACAAAGACAACAAATTTCCTTCCCAGGTGACTGGTGGCAAGTGGGGTACGGGGCCATTGGATGGTGTGGATCGATGGTTGGGATGTTGGTCAGGCAGTGGAGATCGAGCCAAGGAAGAATAGATGAGAGAGTGCACAGGAGCCGTCAAATCGATATGATCAATGGACAGGATCATATCGCAGAGATAGAGGAATTGATATCACATCGGCGGATTTAAAAGCAAAAGGTGGTATTTCGGGTGAGATCACAAGAGGTAAGTGGTAATTTGGATTGGCACCCGATTCCACTCATCAAGTGACACGTAGCAGTGAGCAGGAGAGAGGAAACCACTTTTCGGGTGGTTAATCCTCGTTCACATTGCTCACCTGAAATTGTTGTGAACTGTCAGATATGATGGAGGAAGATCGACGGTTGAGGATCATCGTGCAAGTTGATTTGATCGGCTAAGCGACAATCGTTGGATCGAGTTCAGATCAACGGTCAAGATCTGATCGTTAATTGCAGAGGTGAAGGGTTGGCGGAAAGTGCGTTGGAATTGCGATACACCGATGGGCGATTAAGCGATGCACGATAGCCGTTGGATAAGCGAATGAAATTGACTACAGAGATCGATCTGATCGGAGATCAGAGTATGGAAAGCGCAGCGGAAAGGAGATGAACCGAGAGCGGACCCGCCAATATTTATGAGCGTGGGTGTATAATTTTTAAACTTCGGCTTATCACTAAAGCAGAGCAAGAGGAGACGTGGACCATCAGAGCTAAAACAAGGGACATTTCCATTAAAATACCATCACTGCACCTCAGGGCTAACACTGGCTTCTTCAGGGGATGAAAGCCTCCCTGTGAGGTTTCAAGAACTACAGACTATTGCATTTCCAATAACAACCAAAACAAACTTATCTCCTAGTGTTCCATTGGGCATGGATTTTATTTGCATAGAAAACAAAAAATTGAAAAAACATATTACAATATTAAGGCCTTAAAGCCTCATATGAAGTAAAGTTTCAAAAACACCCATTGACTGGGCCATCAAAAACACCTCCCCCCTCCAAATTGTGTAGAATGAAAGTATTGTTCGTTTGAACTTGAGTAATGAAAAATGGTCCCGTCCATAAGGCATCAAATTTACCATGGTTTCCCTTTTCTTCCTTCAACGCATCCCATTTGAGAACCCAGTCACCAACCTGAAAACTATCCATTTTTGCCTTTCTATCAAAGGTTTCTTTGATCTTATTCTGATGAATTCTTGACTTCTCAACCAGTTGTTCTCTGATTTGCTGTAATTCAACCAAGTTACTCATTCTTCTCGCCATGTCATTCTCTTCATCCTGTTCTTCTTGCAAGAATTTTGTCATGGGGAGAATCAACTCGATAGGAAAAACAACGTCAGCGCCATAAACCAGCTTAAATGGAGAATTCCTTATGGACTTCTAGTTGGTAACTCTGTCAGCCCACAGTGCAAACTTCAACTTGGAATCCCAATTCTTTTTGTTGTTCTCCAACATTTTTTTGATTATCCTTACAAGCCTCTTGTTAGATGATTCTGCCAGGCCATTTCCTTGAGGATAATATGAGGTAGAATGCAGCAATTGAATGCCCATGGATTCACACATGTCCACCAATTCTTCTGCCCTGAAAGTTGTTGCATTATCGGTGACTAGTTTGGTTGGGCAACCAAATCTAGTGAAAATATTCTCATTCAAGAACTTTTTGATAACCTGATGATTAGCATTTTTAGTGGGTATGGCCTCAATCCATTTGGTGAAATAATTAGTGGCTACCAAGATCCATTTGTGATGGCCACTGGAATGTGGATTGATCTCACCTATGAAGTCCAAGCCCCACTGTTGGGAGGGACCATTTGTGTGCACTGGCTTCAAGGGCAGAGATTTTAGCTGTTGTCTTCCTACAAACCTCTGACATTTGTCACAAGACTTCACAAAAGAAAACACATCAGAGAATAGAGTAGGCCAATAATACCCAGCTCTCAGGATCTTGTGGGCTATGGTTTTCCATTAATGATGCCCTCCACAGATGCTAGAATGGAACTGGTGCATGACTTCCACAGATTGTCCTTTGTCTAGACATCTCAAGAGAATCCCTGATGGGTCTTTCCAATAAAGCAGGTTTTTATTAATGTAGAATTTGGCTGATCTGAACTTAATGGCCCAGGCTTGACTTGAGCTATGCCCTGGAGGGACTTCTAGCTTTTGCAAAAAATGAACTACACTGGAATACCATTCACAGATGGCTTGATTTTCAGCCAAAGAATGATTCTGCTTTTGCTTTTCTGTTGCTTCCTTTGTCCGCTCACCACCTGAATTTGAACCTATGTAATTGATGTCTAACAAACTACAATTTTCCTCAGCCATAAGCTTAGCCAAGCCATGGCCTTTGACAAGCTTGGTGGGCTTCACCTCTATGTTGAACTCTATGAATTTTTCAGTCCATTTAGCTCTCTTTCCATTAATATCTGGCTGAGTTAGGAAATCTTTTACTGAGGCTGAAGGTACATATGCAACCACTTCGGAATGCAGAATATAAATTCTGAATGCCTTTAAAGATTTTATGAGAGAATAATCTTGTTTTTCAACAAGGTCATACCTTAGTTCAGCCTCCCTTAGAGTTTTGCTGAAAAAGGCCACACTGTGCTCTATACCTTCATCATTTTTCTGCAATAGAATAGCTGCAAGTGTATCATAAGAGTCAAAAGAGAAGATATGAATATCCCTGGTATAATCTGGACTGATTAGAGTGGGAGCTTCCATGATAGCTTGTTTGATGGCTTCAAAAGAGCTTCGTGCACCATCTGTCCATTTTATTTCTGATCCTTTCTTCAGCATGGAAGTGATGTGCTTCACTAGCTCTGCAAAGTTTGGAATAAACCTCCAGACAAAGTTAATCTTACCCAGGAAAGATTGAATGTCCCTTTTTTACCTTGGGATGGACAATGTCTAAATTGCTTGAACTCTTGTTGGATCGATCTTCACACCTTCAGCAGAAACAATATGTCCTAGAAGTTTGCCTTCTTCTAGAGAAAACTGTGACTTCTTTGGGTTCATAGAAATTCCAAACTGTCTGCACTTTAGAAACACCTTCTTCAAATGCTGCAAATGGTCCTTGTGACTACTGGAAAAGACTATTATGTCATCAAGGTAAATAAGGACAAACTTGTCCTTCTCTCCCACAAAGGCTATGTCCATGGCCCTCTGAAAAGTAGCCCCAACATTCATCAGTCCAAAAGGCATCTTGGAGTACATGAAAGTGCCCCAAGGAGTAGTGAAGGCAGTCTTTTCCTGATCTTCTGGATGTACAACAATCTGATTGTAACTTGAAAATCCATCTAAGAAAGACATGACTCTAGCCCTTGAAACTTTTTGCAGCAAGTGTTCCATCTTAGGCATGGGGTAGTTGTCTTTTTTAGAGTAATTGTTCAGATTCCTGAATTCAACACAAAGCCTTATTTCTCCATTCTTCTTTCTTACTAACACAAGGTTAGCTATCCACTTTGAATACCTTAGGGGAACTATGATCTTGGCATCCAACAACTTCTTGATTTCCTTTTCAATCAAAGGCAATAAGAGAGGGCTGATAGGTCTTAATTTCTGCTTAAAAGGGATGGTGTTCTTCTCTAGTGGAATCTTATGCTAAATGATGTTGGTGTCATAGGTCTTAAGATCATTGTACTCCTAAGAAAAAATATCAGCAAATTATTTCATCAAGGTGCAATACTTAGAACTTTGGGCAGAAGACAAGTGAGTGGACAGATTTATGTACTTTGGATGGGCTGGACTCCCTACATTATGTCTATGAACTGTAGACTCATTTTCTTTTTTGGCAGGCTTATAAGGTACATCATTATGATCAAACAACTTCTCTAGGGGCACCAATCCTTTGGGTATATGGTTACTAGGTAGCTGAAAAATGCTATCCTGACCAATCTCATCCTTTAGCTTGGACTGGTTGTATTCTTCAATGGTCTCTTTTTCTTGGTCAATGCACATTTTAGAAAATTCATCAATGACTTGTAAAAACCTATTAATTTCATCATCATCTTCAAAAACTTTCCAGTATTTGACATTGTCAGGCATAGATGATCTATATTTCAACTAAACTTCATAAGTCAATTTAGGAGGCAAAGGAGGAATAAACGTGCTAGCAGACACAACAAGGGAATCAACAAGCTGGTTCTTCATTCTAGGGATGTAAGAAATGCTGAAACTATTAAAAGAACCCTTGAGCTTCCATACCTCATCTCTGTATGCTTTCAGCCTTGGATGCTTTGCTTGGAAAGTTTTGTTGACCTGCTGAATGATAAGGTTTGCATCTCCAAACACCTTCAGACCTTTGATGCCCATTTCTTTAGCAGCGTTTAAGCCCAATATCAAGGCTTCGTACTCTGCTATGTTATTTGTGACTTGAAAAGTTAACTTGAAAGATAAATGAATGCATTCTTGTGTGGGGGACACAAGGACTACACCTGCCCCTGAAGCTTCCTTAGAGCAAGTTCCATCAAAGAACATGTCCCAAATTTGTGGGGCTTCTTCCTCTGTGATTTTGCAAACCGGTTTCTTAAGCTGCATGGAGGTCAACTGGGATTCTTCAATCTAAAGAATACAGGCTCCAAAATCAATGTTGACAGCATAGAAGGGATGATTAGTGGGATTCCTTTCATCACTGATGATATAAGCCAACTAAGCTTCTCTATATAATATCCTACTCTTACCTCCAAAAACTGGGACAATAGCATAGGACAAATCATTTTGCAATGTTCCACCTAATCTCTTGATCCAACCTTTGGAGAGCAACATGCCAAACTTGGGGGTACTTTTGCTACCATAATTTCCATCATCATGCTCTTCATGGGCAGCTGAGACAAGGTGATGGCTAGGTCTTTTATTAATCCCAAACATTTCACTTTTCTAGAGTCAAAAGAAAACAGGTCATGATAAGACTTGCTAATGTCAAGACCCAACTCATCCATGACAACCTTGGGCATTAGATTATGGCTAACTCCTGTGTATAGAAGGCAGTTGTGAAGGATTTTGTCATGAATAGTCAAGGAGACATAGAATGATGGGGAGCTGCCATAACAATTTTCAATGATTGGGTTGAGAACAACAACTGGTTTGTCGTCTTGCAGGTTTACATAGCCAGTGGAGGCTTGGATGGATTTAGGCTCAAGGGCCTCGAGGATAGATCTCTTGAAGGACTCATTATTCACTAGTTCAATCAAAGGTATAGGTATGCATAGCTTCTGAATTTCTAATTCAAAATTGAAAGGAGAAGGAGACTTGTCAAGGTCTCTTACCTCGTGAGCTAGAGCGTTGAGGATGATGGGATCAATTGCCGGTCGTTTATGCTTTTTAGCTTGCTGTATTGCAGGGACAACAACTCTCTGAATAGGAGCTTCCTTGGTATTATTTATCTTCGACCTCAGATCATATCTGTGTCGATCATCAGTTTGGAGAACAACTTCACCATCCCACTCTTAGCTAATCTGGTCATTGAATAATGACTGTTCATAGGAAGCTGAGGTAAAAAAGGAGGCACTGCCTTTGTCTTCCAGACAATGGATCTCATCATCTTCTTCAAACTACTCTTCTTCCATGACTACATTCTGGAAAGGGGTCTTCACCCTTTGGTCTTCATTGGCATCTTTTCTTCTTTGCAAAATCTGCAACTGCTCATTAGCTCTTCTATATGGATTTTGATTTCTAGGAGCAAAGGTATTAGGAACTCTTCCTTTCCCAGGGTGCTGCTTAACCTTTAATTTGGAGATTTCAGAGGCTAATGACTCTATCATATTGGTCATTTGATCTATCTTGGGATCTGAAGATGATGAAGATTCGCCCCTCTGTCTCCTTCTATCAACATTCCCCTTGAGCTTCTCTATAGCCATGATGTTTGATTCTACTTCTAAGGATGCTTCCTGCATATCAGCCAAGGTAGCACATCATCTCTCCCTCAATAGTAGATAGAAGTCAGAATCAAAGGCACTGTCATAGGTGAGTTTAACAGAAGTAGTGGTGGGTTTTACTTCAATTGGTATCTTGTTGTACATGCGGTTAAACCTCTTATTAAAATCAGACAACAACTCACCATTTTCCCTCTTTAAGTTCCCAAACTCAGTGTGGTAGTAGAGTAGATCCTTCTTATCCCCCCAATGCTTTAGGAATGCATCATCTAAAGCCTCAATATCTACTATAGACCTTGGGTTCAGTTCTCTGAACCATTTTCTAGCATCTCCAAATAGACTTTGGACAAAGACTCACATGCATACATCATCTTCACTAATGTCTAGGTTATCAGCATAGCTATAGAATGATTCAAGATGTTCCTCAGCTGTAACACCTTCAGTCCCAGTGAACTTAGGCATATACTTCTGATATTCTCCAGTAGGCATGGCATTCAAAGGAGTGGGCAGTACTAGAGGTCCATACCTAGCAGCTATGATTCTTTCCATTTTGGTAGGTGCTGCCATAGCTGTGGTGGCTATAAGGGTACTGGAAGTCTGAATGACAGAGGGTTGAGGAGTGACTGATAGGACTAAAGGAGTATGATGGATAGGAGGAGAGGATTCCTTTGGGCTTACAATGAAAGGAGAACCTGAAGAATAAGGAGCTCTATGAATCTCTGAGATTTTTTCTTCACTGCTAGTATTAGATGCTATACTCTCAACATGTATTTTTCTATTATAGGATTTTCTTGGAGAGATATAGAATATTATTTAGAGCTACCTGAACCTGATGCTTCTTTTTGCAACACCTTTCTTTCTTTGATGATTTTTTCAGGATCAGGTACTGGGTCAACTCATGGCTTCTGAGGATTTCTCCGAGTATGCCTCACAAACTGAGCCAGAACTATGGAGTGGAGTCACCAAGAGGTTTGTCCTCCAGTAGAGTCACCTATTAGATGACTACAACCCAAATAGTGTCCAGGCTTTGTCTATCATCAAAGCTAGATCTGTGTCATGCCCCAGGGAAGCTGAGCTTCAGTCTCCTCTCCCCGGAAACGACGCCAATTATGTTAGAACTCCAGGAAAATCTCCTAGGTCGTAGCTCGGAGATGCCTGGTAACATATAAATCTTCAATATCATTCATTCTCTGAACTATTGGAATGGATTGGGATTTGGATCAAGTCAGATGATTGTTTCAATTTTGTTTTCACTCAAGACATGCATGAACACCCTCAGCTTGACAAGGCTTTCGATGACTAATGCTCAATAGTTTATAGATTCAGTGAATAGATGGAGAATCCTGACTATACCAGTAGATACATACATAAACACATATGAATGGCTAGCTACAGAAAGTAAATGAAGCTTGCAAAATCTAATTTATCAATGCAGAGATAAGACGACAGTTATCTGGCATTAGACACAGAAGAAAACATGAATAACCTATCCAAGTGCAAGCTTAGAACAGAGGAGAAGATGATGATTGAACATGTAATAACAAAAGAAGCTTGTATTACTGGAATGAAGATGAGACACTGGGAGGAAAAGAGTATCCATAGTCTCCAAAAGTTGAACCCTTATTCCCTCCAACTTTCATCCATTTACAGGATTTTTACAATACTCTCGAACTCTCTGAGGCTCGAGATGTCTTAATCTATCCCCTTTGTCTTCTAACTACCCGATGCCATAACTCAACAAACATGAGCTCAGAGAGCTCTGTTTCTAACCAAAACGGTAATCAAATTCTGGTAATTTCGCCGTGTTGTCAGGTAGTTCACTTGTGCCAACGCGTTCCATGATCATTTCTGTTGGTTCGGCTGCATTGTGCTATTGTTTTTACCCTTTTGGCCATGCATTCTATTATTTCAGTTCAACTGTTTGACTGTAAAAAACATTGACAAAGCCAACAAATTTCCTCCTCGGGTGACTGGTGGGAAGTGGGGTACGGGGCGTTGGATAGTGTGGATCGACAGTCGGGATGTTAGTCAGGCGGTGGAGATCGAGCCAAGGAAGAATAGATGAGAGAGTGCACAGGAGCCATCGGATCGATATGATCAATGGCTAGGATCATATCGCAAAGATAGAGGAATTGACATCACATCGGTGTATTTAAAAGCGAAAGGTGGTATTTCGAGCGAGATCACAAGAGGTAAGTGGTAATTCAGATTGGCACCTGATTCCACTCATCAAGTGACACGTAGCAACGAGGAGGAGAGAGGAAACCACTTTTCAGGCGGTTAATCCTCGTGCACGTTGCTCACCCGAAATCGTTGTGAATCGTCGGATATGATGGAGGAAGATCGACGGTTGAGTATCGTAATGCAAGTTGATTTGACCGGCTAAGCGACAACCATCGGATCGAGTTCAAATCAACGGTAAATATTTGATCGTTAATTGCAGAGGTGAAGGGTTGGCGGACAATGCGATGGAATTGCAATATGCCGATGGGCAATTAAGTAATGCGCGATAGCCGTTGGATCGGCGAATGAAATGGACAACAGAGATAGGAGAATGGAGAGCGCAGTGGAAAGGAGATGAACTGAGAGTGGACCCGCCAATATTTATGAGCGTGGGTGTATAATTTTTGAAGTTTGGCTTATGGTCAAAGTAGAGCAAGAGGAGACGTGGACCATTAGAGCTAAAATAGGTGACATTTTCGTTAAAATAGCAGCACTGCACCTCAGGGTTAACAGGTACATTAGAAGGAAGTTGTAGTGGTTGCTACATTAGAGGCATCTTGTTTTGGAGAGTAGGTTTGCGCCAAGGTTGAGGCCATACAGGAACAAACCACTAAGGCTAAGGCATAGGATTTTGAGTATAAGAAGTGTTGGGATTCTGCCATAGAATTATTGGATATTGAAACCGTTGAGGTCGTTGATGAAAATTATGTATATTAGACCAAGAATTAAAAGGAGAATGAGAGTCCCACATCATACCTTAGGAAAACACATGCTTAGGAAAATTGTTTGTGTAACAAAAACAACTCACAGAGCCTTCAATCCAAATTGGTAAAGGAACTGAAATGTAATCCTATAACAATAAGCTTCGACGGGCCATTCAAACCTGAAACAACCCATATATTAGTTTTATGATAAAAATTAGCCTAAGACGGTAGCTCTAATGTCAAATTATAAGTAGAAATGGACTAAGAAAGCAACAAGTGAACAAGGGAATACTTAGGTGAATTAGGGATATTACAATAATAAGATATGGTCCTGTTGGTCAAAAAGGAATAAAAGAAATAGGAAAATAAGTAGGAGACATATGACAATTTCGTGACCCATCAGTAGCACCATAAATCTTCTTTGGATTTAAATTTTCCAAACGCTTTTCAAATAGATCTTGAAAGGTTGAATGCAAAACCACTATGTCTTTCAAATGATCTTTAGATAGATTAGATAGCTAGTCAGATTGCAGTGATGCACTCTCAAGTGCTGGAGCTCATGGAAAATTCATTTGAAAAGAAATAATGAGTTGGTATGGCATGAACATCAAATGAAATTAAAAGATTATAATTTCTTGATGCTCATGATTAAGGCCTCAAAATAAATTTTCACATTCACTCATTAACACACTTTGCAAGTGTTCAACATTTGATTACTCAATATGCCAACATAAAATATCAAAAAATCGAAAAATAAAAGGTAAAAAAAAATATGAAAAAAACCACGATAAATGAAGCATGCAAAGTAAAACTACATCACTATTTACATTAATGTTACTGACGACATTACAAGAAAGTTGGGATTTATTTAGAAAATTTGCCTCCTCACAAGTGTCATCCAAGATAATGGAATCAAAACAATTACTGACATCTACTTGTGAATGAGAAAGAGGCTCAAGACTATGATCAAGAATGGGAACTTGAAGATTGTTAGGATCAAGAATTGGAATGGATTTCTCTTCTTGAAAAATGCAGTCACAATGACATTTTAAGAATTCATAATAAAAATCTTTTGCAGTGATATCAGTAAAATAAAATCTCTCAAGTTGAAATATTTATTTACTTTGACTATCAAGAACATGAGAGTTTAACAACTGGTGAAATAATTCAACATTCTTGGTTTCAAATACTTCGTTGTAAATGACTTCACAATTTTTATTAGCACTCTCTTCCTTTTCACAAGACACATTAGAAAAAGAAGAATAATTAAATAAATTTTCAACACTGTTGAAAAGGTGATCATTAAATGACTCTTTTTCTTGATAAAAACTAATAGACAATTCATTATTTGTTAAATATATGGCAACCCCTCTATTATCTAAAATTGCATTTGTATAAGAAGGAAATATTAAATGATTAATAAATGAATCAAGTTAAGCAAGAAGATTAGTATAAAGAGAGAAATGGCTATTTGAAGATATGAATCTGAAAATTTCTCTACCTGTAGATTCTTCTTTATTTTCCATAATGTAAATTTGAGATTCGTCATCATGTATTTGGCAGAACACACTTCTCTGAATATTAATGCTTGGTTGTCCCAAACGTTTTGGCTGAACATTATTTATAGCATGATAAAAGCCGGAGATATTTGCAGCAAATCCCATTTTTTTCTTTCAAATTACAAGGAAGAGAGAGTAGATATTGATACCATTCCACTAATTAAATTTCTAAAGGTTTGCCTTTAAATTTAAATTTTAGACAAATGAACTTGAATCTAAGAGTGAAATATATTGTAGACTCATTTTCAAACCTTCGTAAATGTTCAAGTTCATGACATACTTGTTCATATTCATACTCCTCGGACGCGTGAAGGAACTTTGTAATAAATTCATCCCAACTGTGAATAGAGGCCACTGGAAGAGATTGAAAACATATTTTGGCTTTACTTGTGAAAATGAGAGTAAATATCTTGCAGATGATATTTTCATTAAAAAAAAATAAAAAATTACTCTTACCATCAAACTTTAGATTCAACAAGTGTCTTACAATTTTCATTGGAGTGGTGGCACATGCATGTCTAAAGGTACAACTACAAATTGGAAGTTTAGAAGTAGCCATTGAAAATAAGCAAAACTTTAAAACACAAAAATCCAAAATGACAATTTGTCATGGCCCTCCTTCTAGCACCAAAATTGTTAATGCACAAAAATGATCGAAATCAACAATGGGAGATCACCCAGTCAGGGCCCCAAGCCTTATCCTTTTGGGAAGGTGATTCTAACTAGTTCAAATAGGTCCAATTACTAATGCTTTCCCTAATGATTTATGATGTCTCTAATTACCATCAACAATAAGATATAATCAGACTTACTCTCTTGCAGTGCACATGCAAGAAAGTAATCCTTAAGCTGCAAAAGGGCTCAGCTAGACCATTAATGAGGTTTCTCATGCACAAGGAGACTTCTGTAAATGCGATAAATTAATCTAAATCTAAATTTAAATGCATTGCGGAAAAACAAAGAAAACTACTCTAACTTGATACTTAGTAGATAAATCCTAAATACCAAGTGCAAATATTGAATATCAAGTTGTTTAATTAGTTCTAATAGTTGTCATTATAAGTGCATGCCATGCTCTGTTTAGAGATTTAAAACAATGAAAGTTGAACCATTAAAATTTGGAAATAATTTACACAATTTCAATGGCAATTAAATCGTTTATAATGATAAATTATTGAGTAAATACTGACTCTACGCCTTCACTTTTGATCACATTATATCCATCTCATCAATCAAAAAATGCACCAAAGAGCCATGTCATCAACAAAAACATACTATTTGCAACAACAATGTTGGGTCCCTATAATACTAGTGATCACCCCATTACTATTGTAGTTATACCCCTAATTTATATTGTTGTGCCCTTATTACCCCAATATTCTTATTTCTGTGCCCCATAGAATCCCTCTATTGTTATTTTTGTGGCTTTATATTATTATTGTTAGGTCGGCTGGATTATATTGTGACTCCTTAGACTCCTATATATAGAAAGGAGGTTTTGTCATTTGTATCATCCAAGAATTGTTCATTTATGTAATATAAAGGAGGTTGCCCCCTTGAAGAGGCTGAATTCTAAGGCGTTGATCTTTCTTTTCTATCTTTTCTTGAGCTGGTTTCATAACATTTGGTATCAGAGCTTTGGATTCTAGGGTTTCGCTGCTCCAAACAGGTCATCGTGGAATTTTCGCTATAACTTTGTTTCTATGACGTTTCAGAAGTCTAAAAAAAAACCCATTTGAGAAGAATTGGCGCTGAACCTTGGGTCTGAATTTCAGAGTTTTTCGCACGATATTTTCGGAGATATGATCTGAGGAAGTTGGTCTTTTTGCAGACTCCTAAATTACACTCAAAACAGGGGACCTGGGGAAAATCGTCATAACGTTATCTCTGAGGATCGTATTGAAATTTCGTAAAAGTTATAGAAAGAGGACGGACTGTAGTTTCTTGTGTGTGTGTTTCAGATTCAAAGGCTGAAACAGTGACTTGTGGCATGTCGTACAATTTCGCTCTACTGAACCAGTCTATAATCAAGTCACTGTGGGAGATTTTGTATAACTCTTCCTTGGAGAATCCAAATTGGGTCAGACTTATGGCATTGGAAAGAGGACACATAGGGCTACTGTAGGCCACAATTTTAGAAATTAAAGATCTGAAAGTATAGAGTTACAGTCATTTCAAGATCGAGCTCCTAAAATCAAGAAAAAGCGAGATGAGGAAGTTTGATGGCAAGGATCCGGTAAATTGGATACTACAGATGGAGAAATATTTCGATCTACATGAGGTGCAACTATTACAAAAGGTATGTATTGCATCTTCATATTTAGAACCGGATCAATTTTTATGGTATGAAGGGCTTTGTTCTCGTAAAAAATTTGTTACGTGGTCAATTTTCATGGAGCAAATGATAGCACATTATGAGGATACAAAGAGCAACACCTTATTTAGAGCAACACCACAACAATTGGAAAGAGTAAAAGGGCTTTGTGACATAGTGGAAAGCAAAATTATGGAAACCAGGAAGTGTACCCCTCACAACTATAAAGATGGAAGTGTTGTTTCTCCTAGCCTTCCACAACCTACAAGGGTTACACCACAACAATTGGAAGAAAAAAGAGAAAAAGGGCTTTGTTACAATTGTGATAGCAAATGCACTAAAGGTCATAAGTGTGCTGAGAAGAAATTATTTTACATAGAATATGAAGAGGAGGAAGAAAAGGATCAAGAAACATCAAAAGAAGAAGATATGCGCCTTGACCCCACCCCAGAGAAAGAAGAAATGAATCAGACAATATCTTGTAAAGCATTGGCAAGAATTACCACTTCTCAAACTCTCAAGATAAAAGGACATATCAAGAAGAAAAAGGTGCAAGAAGTGAAAGATCACATCGAGAAAGAAGAAATGAATCCAACCATATCTTGTAATTCATTGGTCAAAATTACCACTCCTCAAACTATCAAGATAGAAGGACATATCAAGGAGAAAAATGTTCAAGAAGTGAAAGATCACATCGAGCATCAAGAAATGAATCCGACCATATCTTGTAAAGGATTGGAAGAAATTACCACTCCTCAAACTCTAGAGATAGAAGGACATATCAAGAAGAAAAAGGTTCAAGCAGTGAAAGATCACATCGAGCATCAACAACAAGTTCTCCAACTTTTAAAGGATAACGCCACTTCGGTGCAAAATCAAATGAAACAACAGGTAAATCAACATTGTAGTGAAAAATGTTTTGATGTAGGTGATTGGGTATTTTTACTGCTTCATCTCAAGCAAGCTATTTATGAGAAGGAAATGTTGGCAATAATACAGGCACTTAAAAAATGGCGACCTTACCGAATGGGAAGACTCTTCAAAGATGAGGATGTGGAAGCATTGTTTTGTGCTATTTCTATTATCCAACCAGATTGGATAAACGAAGCAAGGGATGAACAGAAGAAGGATGAAGAAGTATGGCCACTTATTCAAAAGTTGCAAAAGATCCCAATTCAAACAATATTTCCAGAACTTGACGAGGAAGGAAAAATTATATTGGAACCGGAAGCAGTCACAGAAACAAGAACTCGACAGCTACGAAATCGATCAATTTCAAAGTATCTTATCAAGTGGAAGAACTTATCCGCTGAAGATTCCACATGGGAGGATGAGAATTTTATGCAGAAGTATCCAGAACTACTCAAGCATTGAGGACAACACTTTTTTGAAGGAGAGGGGCATATTGGGTCCCTATAATACTAGTGATTACCCCATTACTATTGTAGTTATACCCCTTATTTATATTGTTGTGCCCTTATTACCCCCATATTCTTATTTCTGTGCCCCATAGAATCGCTCTATTGTTATTTTTGTGGCTTTATATTATTATTGAAGGTCGGCTGGATTATATTGTGACTCCTTAGACTCCTATATATAGAAAGGAGGTTTTGTCATTTGTATCATCCAAGAATTGTTCATTTATGTAATGTAAAGGAGGTTTCCCCCTCGAAGAGGCTGAATTCTAAGGCGTTGATCTTTCTTTTCTATCTTTTCTTGAGCTGGTTTCATAACAAACAACTCATCATGAGCCAATACCCTAAGTAGCATAAGAGCATCACCAACAGTCTACAATAAATCAAAGTCAAAAACATACTGATAATATGAACTAATGAAACCATATCAAAAGCTCCCCCTGAATCTGTGTCACTCCTTTTTCATCACAGATAAACATACACGACTGTCTAGATAAAAAATCACATATACACATGAGTGTATTTTATAAGAAACGTGTACACAAAGTAAAACGCTGATTTTTCATAACCACAAATCCTCCTAAACATGTCTTGTCTATTTCCTGTTCACTATGAGGTTATGTACCTCACATTCACTTCTATAATTGCTATTAGAAGTAGTCTTTGAACACAACAGACTGCAATAGAGCATGTCTTCTTCTACTCTGAACCTGAAGAAGAGGATCTATGCTTCTTATTTCTGCCAAAATTATTCTTTGCTAGCACATATAATTTGTCTGGATTTTTGTATCCTCTTGCTATAACTTTTCCAGTTTCTTCGTCTATAAATTTGCATTTAGTTGATGTAAATACAATTATACGTCCTTTTCCAACCATTTGACCTACACTTAGAATATTTTGTTTCAACCCTTGAACTAACAATGCATCCATTGCTTTGCCATACTTGTCAAGATTGATTCTACATTTTTCCAGAACTTGTTTGGAGCACTATTTCCAAGAATAACCTTACCATGTTTGTTTTTCTTGAGAGATTCAAACTTGTCCTTATCTCTAGTCATGTGATGAGAGCATCCACTATCTATGTACCATTCATCTTCATCTTCAAATGAACAAAGAGCAAGGCCACACCTTATCTATTCTTTTTCTTTCTACTTATTATGAGAAGTGTTGGTGAATCCATCTTTCTCAGGTCTTTTTATAATAATGTTCTTGTTTGGTTGCTTGCCTTGTTGTCTGTGTGGATTCATTGACTTGTTCCTACATTGTTTTGATACATGACCAAGCTTGTTACAAGTATAACATCATATATGACTAGAAAAGGGACCAGAGGAATTATAATGTTTTTGTTTCATATTCCTCCTCTTGCAATCAGTAACTTTGCGACCAAATATGTTGCAACTAAAGAAATATCCCTTAAATAAACTTGAGTACCTGGTAGCTGATGATATTCCTACGAAGTGGCTATTTGCTTGAGATTGAAATTTGCTTCTGCAATTTGTTGCAATGTGTTCATAGTTATGACATGTAAAACATTCAACATCATTGATTAGAGGAGAGAATTGATTAATATTTCTATTATTGGGAGAAAATGATTTCCTTTGAAAATTCATTTTCCTTGGATGTTGATTTGGTTGACTTATTATCTATTTATCCTTCAAGTTCCTTGCATGATCCTATGAACTAGATTCTCCTTTTATAGTTTCATGAAAACCAAGACTATATTTAATGGAAGGAGACCTTTGACTACTAAGAATGTTATCCAAAATATTAGTACTATCTTGAAATCTCAAATGTTTATCATTTTCTTTTAATTTTCCTTTTAGAATGTTTACCTCAACCTCCAGCCTTTGGTATCGTTCTTCTTTTTCCATATACTGTTTCCTCATTCCTTCTTCAACTTTTCTTCCTTCTTCCACTTGCTCTTTTAATTTGATAATCTCTTCCTTCATCCCATTCTCTTGTTCTTCAAATACTTGAAGTAGCTCTTCATTTCACTTGTTTAACTTTACAATATTTTCTCTTATAGAGACGATCTCAGCTTCAAGTCCTTCACAATAATTGGTTCTAAGGTCTTTAATTGTAACATCAGTTCTCGTTGCCTCCTGTAGCTGGGAGTTTTATTTTTGGAGTTCATTCTCTAGTCTTTGAGATTGATCTTCCTTTTCTTTACGCCACTTCCTCATCCCTTCTTCAATTTTCATTCCTTCTTTCACCTCAATTTTTAATGTGACAATATATTATTTATAGGCACTCTCCTTTACATCAAACTGTTGAAGTAACTTTTGCTGTTCTCTATTTTCATCTGTAAGCCTTTTAATTTCTGCTTCTAGGGCCATTAGTTTTGAATCTAATTTTTCTGCAGAATGATTACTTTCACTTTTACCCATAAGAGAAAATTTAGTTGATTCACTGTCATCTTCACTATCATCATAATTACACAAATAGGGAAATTTACCACAATTAGAATAAAAACCAGTACCTGATAATTCTTTGTTACTATCTTCTTCATTCTTGATCAATAGAAAGCGGGGTGCTCCCAAAGTTGAATATTTGCTGACATCTATTACTGCATATGATATATCACTTTCACTGCCACAATTTTCTTGAGTTGTCTTCTTCCTTTGAACTACCTTCTTCTTTTGCTTCTTTCCCATTTTCCTTGATCCACTCTCAAGCGGTTAAGCTTCTGAAAGAGCGACATGCTTCGATACCAATTGTTGGGGAGAATACTTGGGGGGGGGGGGGAAGGGGGGTGAATCAATATTTTAATTCACTTTAAACTTTTCATTTCATATTCTGATTTCTATAAGTTATTGTTGTTAATGCAACCAATGCATGTACATGACTTCAACAAAAACAAACAACGTATATCTAATTAACCAACTTTTCAAATATTTCATCAACTGTTCATCTTTAACCAATGCATAATTACTTCATTATTCATTCATTGATAAGAAACCATGAGCAATAAAGAGTAGATATATCATCAACACAAAAGAAACATATTAACACACATGAACACCAGGAATTTTACGTGGAAACCCAATGTGGGAGAAAACCACTGCTGTCGTTGTCTTTCTCTTCTTTATTATTATATAAAGAAAATATTATTATAATAAAGTACTAGCATAGAATCTTACTAGCATGAAAACACCAACCTACAGGAGGATACAACCTCCACTAGTTCTCCAACACTAATTGGAAGGGAGCTACAACCCCCTGATCTTGTTTACCAGCTCCTACTGGAAGGGAGCACCTACCTGCTGAACAAATTTATGAGCTACCACTAGAAGGAAGCTCTGACTCCCTCACTGAAGGCTCCGACCCTCATCACCTCTTTTGGACCACATTTCATAATATTTGATAATGGATCCACTTACTTAAAACATCAAAACCTGTAGGCCACCTTTCATTAAATTTTCAAATTGGACCCACACCCATCATTAAGCTCAATACCAAACTGAATCTATAAAGAAATCAATGAACCAACTGAATCACTGTAACTGAATTGAATCTTAATCAACCATTCCAAGTAGATCAAACCAATCCATATCAAATATAAACCATTAGATCACACCAATGGACAACCATTCATCAATATACCGAACCATATACTGTTAATCATCACAAAAAAGCAGTGTTGTTCCTACAAACCCTGATCAAACATACATTAGAATGTATACGATACTATCTTCAAGCACACCCACATATGTATGCGCTTCCTTTGCATCATAATTGCATACAGATCTCAGAATACTGAACATTGAATCATCAATCATCGAACCATGCATAAACTATTGCACCAATCATACATCACTGAACTAATCACAAACTACTTAGTCATACTTCTGTACCATTAAAGCTGATTAACACAACCAAATCATCTCAATCCATAATATTAGGCACATATCATCATGATAAAGACATCATCGACAGACAACAACAAACATATCAGACATCAAATGTCATTATCATATAGTACTGTAAAGCCTAGTACATATACACGACTTCCATAAGATTAATCAACGCATGTATGTGCTTACCATGCACAACACCCATGCACATTTATCAACATACTGCAAAATTTATCTCAGAATATGTACATGACCCTATAGAGATGGAACAACGCATGTACACGATAATTCCCAAACACACCTACGTACAGATCTTGAAAACTTTTGCTGGAAACACAATTTCACTCTTCGCAACCTTTACTGTCAATACTAGAAACTTTTGAATAATACATTTAGATCACAATATTACTATTATCACAGTTTCATCATTTTTAACCACTTAGACATTTACAACAAGTAAATCAATCAAGCACATGTATCTTCAGATCTTTCAGATGTGAGTCTTCTCCATGCTCCCTAGTGCACACTTGTTCTAAATTAGATCACACATGTATAACCCATTACTTTCACACTTAACACCTTGATCTCCATCTCCTTATATAGATTTAGCCTTAGCCAATACCTTAGGAAAATCCCTTGGTAATGCCATTAGTATTCTTTTACAGGATCAAATAATCGTTGTCGCTTCCATTATTATGAGCTAATGTCATGGTAAATATGCTTGGTATCCAGATTACCATGGTTCGGATTCTGTACACGACTTTCATTAACAAGACCTGTGTATGTACACAAAATTTCTTCTCAGGACTCGCGTATACTTTCTCAAAATTCACCTTTACCATTCATCTGCCTCTGAACTAACATTCCTTTGTCCATATCACCTGTAACATCTATACCAATTTGCATGAGTTCCATGTTGACATATGTTGGGTCCCTATAATACTAGTGATTACCCCATTACTATTGTAGTTATACCCCTTATTTATATTGTTGTGCCCCTATTACCCCCATATTGTTATTTCTGTGCCCCATAGAATCCCTCTATTGTTATTTTTGTGGCTTTATATTATTATTGTTAGGTCGGCTGGATTATATTGTGACTCCTTAGACTCCTATATATAGAAAGGAGGTTTTGTCATTTGTATCATCCAAGAATTGTTCATTTATGTAATGTAAAGGAGGTTGCCCCCTCGAAGAGGCTGAATTCTAAGGCGTTGATCTATCTTTTCTATCTTTTTTGAGCTGGTTTCATAACATTTGGTATCAGAGCTTTGGATTCTAGGGTTTCGCTGCTCCAAACAGGTCATCGTGGATTTTCGCTATAACTTTTTTTCTGTGACGTTTCAGAAGTCGCAAAAAAAACCCATTTGAGAAGAAATCGCGCTGAACCTTGGGTCCGAATTTCAGAGCTTTTCGCGCGATATTTTCGGAGATATGATCTGAGGAAGTTGGTCTTTTTGCAGACTCCTGAATTACATTCAAAACAGGTGACCTGGGGAAAATCGTCATAACTTTCTCTCTGAGGATCGGATTGAAATTTCGTAAGAAGGTACAGAAAGAGGACGGACTGTAGTTTCTTGTATATATTTTTCAGATTCAAAGGTTGAAACAGTGACTCGTGGCACGTCGTACAAGTTCGCTCTACTGAACTAGTCTATAATCAAGTCACTGTGGGAGATTTGCATAACTCTTCCTTGGAGAATCCAATTTGGATCAGACTTGTGGCATTGGAAAGAGGACACAGAAGGCTACTACAGGTCACAATTTCAGAACTGGATGATTCGAAATTACAGAGATACATCAGATTCAATATCAGGCTTCTACAAAGTGAAAAAAGGTGTGTAGTTTTTTTTTTTTAAATTTTTGCATAAGCTTGGTTTGAAGGAATTCAAAGGGCATAGTAAAGCATTATTATCGGTAACTGATGCCCCGAGGAAAGAAAATGCAAACACCTAGTAAGGAACCTGAAAGCTCTAGCATGACTCATGAAGAAGAGGAAGAAATGCTACATGATATATCAAAATTACAAGAACAAGTGCAACAAATGTCACGCTCACAAAAGCTAACAGAAGCTAAGATAAATGGCGTGGAATCTAAGATAAATGGAGTGGAATCTAAGATAAATGGCGTGGAATCTAAGATAAAGGGCATGGAAGCTAAGATGGATGATCTGAAGACAGATTTGAGGACAGATTTGAAGACAGACATGGCAGATTTGAAGACAGATTTGACAAATTTTCTACAAGAAATACTTACTAATGGTGAAAAGGTTGTAAAGGAAACTCATGATGTGAACAAAAGAAATGTTAATCATGATTCCATAGACTCTAATGTTGGATCGAAGACCCACCATATTCCAAAAATCGATATGAGGAAGTTTGATGGCAAGGATCCCGCCACATGGATATTACAGATGGAGCAATTCTTCGATCTCAATAATGTGCAAAACACACAAAAGGTACGTATGGCAACTTTATATTTGGAACCAAATCAGTTTGTATGGTATCAATGGCTTTGTTCTCGTAAACAATTTATCACTTGGGCAATTTTTACGGAAGAATTGATAGCACATTATGAGGATACAAAAAGCAACACTTTTTTTAGCCAATTGATAAGTCTCAAACAAAAGGGTTCAATAATGGAGCACATTGAGGAGTTCCAAAAATTGAACATAAGGGTAAAAGATATTCCAGAGGAGCATAGGATTGATGTGTTCATAGGGTCTTTAAAGGATAATATCCAACATGATGTTCGCCTTTGGGAACCTGATTCATTAGAGAAGGCATTCAGGTTAGCAAGAAAAATGGAAAGCAAAATTATGGCAACTAGGAAGCATACCACTCACAACTATAAAGACGGAAGTGTTGTTGCCCATAGTCTTCCACAACCTACAAGGTTGACACCACAACAATTGGAAGAAAAAAGAGCAAAAGGGCTTTGTTACAATTGTGATAGCAAATACACAAAAGGTCATAAGTGTGCTGAGAAGAAATTATTCTACATAGATTGTGAAGAGGAAGAAGAAAAGGAGCAAGAAAGGTCAAAAGAAGAGGATATATTCCAGGAACAAAGCCTAGATGAAGAACAAATAAATCCGACCATATCTTGTAATGCATTGGCGGGAATTACCACTCCTCAAACCATCAAGATAGAAGGACAAATCAAGAAGAAAAAGGTAATAGTGTTGATTGATTCAGGAAGCACCCACAATTTTATTCATTGTAGGGTAGCAAAAGAATTGAATTGCTTCCTATATCCAGCACCAGAGTGTCAAGTGATGATTGCAAATGGAGGAACAATAAATTGCTCTGGAAAGTGCCATAATATCAAGCTATCCATGGGAGAATATGTATTGACTAGCCCAATGCTTTCCATTCCAATGGGAGGTGCTGATGTTGTACTAGGAGTCCAATGGCTACAATCCTTGGGTACAATAGCTTTTAATTTTCAAGAACTTTTCATGAAATTTTCTGTGGAAGGAAAGGAAGTTGAATTAAGGGGTATTGCAGGGAAACCAGGAAAGATAATCAGCTCTAATGGCATGACAAAGCTTCTAAAAAAGGAGCAAAGAGGTGTAATTGCACAATTATGTTCGCTAGATGTTTCCACATTGGAATCATCTATTTCTCCAGATCTCCAAAAAGTCCTGGACAATCATTCCAAGGTATTTGAGACTCCCAAAGGTCTCCCACCTATGCGTGATCATGATCATGCTATTCATCTGATTCCAGGAAGTGTTCCTCCAAACATCAGGCCGTACAGATATCCCTATGTCCAAAAAAGTGAAATTGAACGTATGGTTGCAGAAATGCTAGAGGCTGGTATAATTCAACCGAGTCAAAGTTCTTTCTCAGCTCCAGTAGTATTGGTGCACAAGAAGGATGGATCATGGCGCATGTGTCCAGATTATAGGGAGCTCAACAAGCTCACTATTAAAGATAAGTTCCCCATTCCTGTCATTGATGAATTACTGGATGAATTGCATGGATCAATTTACTTCACCAAGTTGGATCTTCGTTCGGGATATCATCAAATCAGAATGAAGATTGAAGACATTCCGAAAACGGCATTTAGAACTCATGAGGGTCATTATGAATTTTTGGTCATGCCTTTTGGCCTTACCAATGCACCTTCAACATTTCAAGGTTTGATGAATTCAATTTTCAAACCATTCCTTAGAAAATTTGTGTTAGTATTTTTTGATGATATACTAATCTACAGCAAGTCTTGGAAGGATCATGTTGAACATGTTGACAGGGTGCTACAACTATTGGAGGAGAAACAATTATATGCAAAAAGATCCAAATGTTTCTTTGGAGTCCAGGAGGTGGAATATTTGGGTCATATTGTATCTCATGAAGGAGTTAAGGTAGACCCTAGCAAAATTAAAGCCATTAAGGAATGGAAAATCCCCACATCCATAAAGCATCTGCGAGGATTTCTTGGGTTGACAGGGTATTATCGCAAGTTTGTTAAGAATTATGGGAGAATAGCAGCACCTCTAACAACATTATTGAAGAAAGATTCATTTTCATGGACTCCGGAAGCAACAAAGGCCTTTGAACATCTTAAAGAGGCAATGTGCCAAGCACCGGTCTTAGCTACACCGGACTTCACAAAAACCTTTATTGTGGAATGTGATGCTTCAGGAAATGGAATTGGTGCTGTTCTAATGCAAGATGAAAGACCCATTGCTTTTGAAAGTCGTCCAATCAAGGGAAAGTTTTTAAGCAAAGCTATTTATGAGAAGGAAATGTTGGCAATACTCCATGCACTTAAGAAATGGCGACCCTACCTAATGGGAAGACACTTCAAGGTAAAAACGGATCATGATAGCCTTAAATACTTTTTAGAACAAAGATTATCCTCTGAAGAGCAACAAAAGTGGGTCACAAAGATGTTGGGTTATGACTTTGAAATCATCTACAAAAAAGGGAAGCAAAATGTGGTGGCAGATGCACTCTCAAGAAAGGATGAGGATGTGGAAGCATTGTTGTGTGCCATTTCTATTATCCAACCAGATTGGATAAACGAAGCAAGGGAGGAATGGAAGAATGACGAAGAAGTGTGGGCACTTATTCGAAAGCTACAACAAGATTCCAGTACTTCTGATACATTTAGCTGGAAAAATGATTCGTTATGGTACAAAGATCGCTTATACCTCTGTAAGAATTCCCAGCTAAAACAAAAGATTCTTATGGAATTGCACACTTCTCCCTTAGGAGGGCACTCAGGATTTTTAAAAACTTACCACAGGGTTAAGAAGGAATTTTTTTGGGATGGCCTTAAATCAGATATTCAAAAGTTTGTGGCGGAATGTTTGGTTTGCCAACAAAATAAAGTTGAAACAATTAAGACACCGGGTCTATTACAACCTTTATCCATTCCAAGCCAACGTTGGGAGGAGGTTTCAATGGATTTTATCACAGGTTTACCCAAGTCTGAGGGAAAGAGTGTCATCATGGTGGTAGTTGACAGACTTACCAAGTATGCACACTTTTGTGCATTATCACATCCATTTAAAGCCAGTACAGTTTCTACTGCATTTATGGAAACAGTTCAAAAGCTACATGGAAACCCAAAGATTATTGTAAGTGACAGAGATCCCATTTTCACTGGAAATTTTTGGACAGAATTATTTTCTTGTCTTGGTACTCAGTTAGCTCATAGCTCATCTTATCATCCTCAATCTGATGGGCAAACTGAGATAGTAAACAAATGTTTGGAAGGATATCTTCGTTGCTTTGTATCTGATAAACAGACACAATGGGTCAAATGGTTGCCTCTGGCTGAATGGTGGTATAACACTTCCTTCCATACAGCAACAAAAATGACCCCATTTATGGCACTTTATGGGTATCAACCACCATCCATCACATCATATTTAAGAGAAAATTCTAAGGTTCAGGCAGTGGAACATCACATCGAACATCAACAACAAGTCCTCCAACTCTTAAAGGATAACCTCGTGTTGGCACAAAATAGAATGAAACAACAGGCAGATCAACATCGCAGTGAAAGAAGTTTTGATGTAGGTGATTGGGTATTCCTACGGCTACAACCATATAAGCAAATGTCCCTAAAGCAAGCTAAGAAGGATAATAAATTATCACCAAAGTATTATGGTCCGTACAAGGTGTTGCAAAAGATTGGTACTATGGCATACAAATTGGAGCTTCCTGCAGCTTCTCGATTGCACCCAGTTTTCCATGTTTCATGTTTAAAGAAGGTTATAGGCGACAAGCTCCCAGTTCAAACAATATTGCCAGAACTTGACGAGGAAGGAAAAATTATATTGGAACCGGAAGCAGTCACAGAAACAAGAACTCGACAGCTACGAAATCGATCAATTTCAGAGTATCTTATCAAGTGGAAGAACTTATCCGCTGAAGATTCCACATGGGAGGATGAGAATTTTATGCAGAAGTATCCAGAACTACTCAAGCGTTGAGGACAACACTTTTTTGAAGGAGAGGGGCATGTTGGGTCCCTATAATACTAGTGATTACCCCATTACTATTGTAGTTATACCCCTTATTTATATTGTTGTGCCCCTATTACCCCCATATTGTTATTTCTGTGCCCCATAGAATCCCTCTATTGTTATTTTTGTGGCTTTATATTATTATTGTTAGGTCGGCTGGATTATATTGTGACTCCTTAGACTCCTATATATAGAAAGGAGGTTTTGTCATTTGTATCATCCAAGAATTGTTCATTTATGTAATGTAAAGGAGGTTGCCCCCTCGAAGAGGCTGAATTCTAAGGCGTGGATATCTCTTTTCTATCTTTTTGTGAACTTGTTTCATAACAACATATTTATTAAGTAGATTTCCATCAAGGACAACACCTTAGCCATAATACCAACAATCTCCCCCTTTGGGCTTGATGGAAACCACTTCGGTTTTTTCTCATCACCTGTAAAATACCTGTTAACACACTTGCAAATACCCAGTATTCTCACCAAGCATTCTTCTCTAAACATCAAGCTTCTCTTCCCCTTTGACATCAAGGGAAAAGAGCTGAACTACGCTGAATGATGGCTTCTCCCCCCCTTTGTATAGAGGATCGATGTAGTTCTGATTTGCTGAATATAAAAATTGCAAACTGACCATGCTCCCGCTGAGCATATGCTAAACCTTTTGAAGATATTCAATAGAGTACAATAATTTATGACTTCACCAAACATGACCTTTCCTATCACCAATGACTCTATGTTCCCATGATCACACCAATCACCCAACATAGTGGGTTTACATATTTGACTTGACTTTACACCAATTACCCAAAATAATAGGATTACATACATAACATGACTTGATCCCAATAGGCCATAAATGACTAAATTTTACAATTATTTCAACATGGGTCTTTTTATGACCTTTACATCAAGAGACATATATGACACTTATAACCAAGACAAGGATCTCTTCTATTAAATATCCTTTGTAGCAAAATCATGACAATCATCAACAACCACCATGCACCATGTAGGAATTTCCAACATAAGCATTTGATATCAGTAACATGAACATCCTCATCATCAAGATACTATGTAAGATAAGACAATGTAGCAACAATTTCTCCAACATCATCAACATGTGACCAAATATGCAATGCTTCTAAGCATCACCAAGAAAATGTAACATACACATAAGATAGTGGAATAAATATTTGCCATCAACTCATCTCTTTGACCTCATTTCATCAAGGTCAATGTGCTCTCTCCAAATATAGGAAGAGCCATAATCCACAAGCAACAATATCAATATTTTGAACCAAAAAACCATGGGTAACATATACGGCATCATATTATCTCCATGCATCAATAAAAAACAAAGAGAACCTCCAACATCATAAGGAATCATCAATAGTGACCATAACATACATATCTTCCTTATCAAGATAATAGCGAGAATAAGACATCATCAACAACTTTACCAAAATGAAACTCAAGTATCATATAGGCATCATCCATAACTTCTCCACATGCAATCCAAGCATCATTTATAACCCATGACATAATGACAACAACATAAGTATCTTCAAAAGTAACAACATCAACAACCATAGATGTACTCATCATAAACCCATCACGCAACAAGAATTACTGAAGTAATCATAATGTCAACAATGAACTATTATATGCATAGGATATGCTCCCCCTAAACTTGTGCCAACTCTACAACGTCAATTTTGATCACATTATATCCATCTCATCAATCAACAAATGCACCAAAGAGACATTTCATTAGCAGAAACATAATATTTGTGGCAGCAAATCAACACGAGCCAATACCCTGAGCAGCATAAGATCATCACCACAGTCTACAATAAATCAAAATCAGAACCAAAATGCCAATAATGAATTGATGAAATCATATCATAAGCTTCCCCTGAATCCATGCCACTCCTTTTTCATCACAAAGAAACATATGTGACTGTATAGATAAAAAAATCGCGTATACACACAACTATCTTTTATAAGAAACATATACATAAAGTAAAATGACGATTTTTCATAGCCACAAATCCTCTTGAACATGCCCAGCCTGTTTCTTGTTCCCTATGAGATTATGTACCTCACATTCCCTTCTGTATTTGCTATTAGAAGTATTCTTTGAATACAATAGATTGCAGTAGAGCCTGTATTATTTTACTCTGAATATGAAGAAGAGGAGCTATGCCTCTTATTTCTGTCTGGATTCTTCTTTGCTACCACATATAATTTATCTAGATTTATATATCCTCATGTTATAACTTTCCAGTTTCTTTGTCTACAAATTTGCATTTAGTTGATTTAAATAGAATTATACGTCCTTTGTTAGCAGAATATTTTATTTTATCCCTTGAACTAATAATGCATTAGCTGCTTTTTCATACTTATCAAGATTGATTCTACCTTTTCCTAGAACTTTTGTTGGAGCATTATTTCAAAGTATAACTTTACCATATTTGTTTTTTATTAAGAGACTCAAACTTGTCCTTATCTCCAGTCATGTGATGAGATCATCCGCTGTCTATGTACCATTCATCTTCATCTTCAAATGAACAAAGAGCAAGGCCACACCTTATCTATTCTTCTTCTTTCTGCTTATTATGAGAAGTGTTGGTGGATCCATCTTTCTCAGGTCTTTTGGTAACAATATTCTTGTCTAGTTGCTTGCCTTGTTGTCTCTGTGTATTCATTGACTTGTTCTTGCATTCTTTCACTACATGTCAAAACTTGTTACAAGTATAACATCTTATATGACTAGAAAAGGGAGCAAAGGAATTATAATATTTCTGTTTCATATTCCTCCTATTGCAATCAATAGCTTTGTGACCAAATATGTTGCAAGCAAAGAAATATCCCTTAAATAAACCTAAGTACTTGTGAGTTGATGATATTCCTGTGAAGTGGCTATTTGCTTGAGATCAAAATCTGTTTTTGCAATTTGTTGCAATGTGTCCATAGTTATGACATGTAAAACATTCAACATCATTGATCAGAGGAGATAATTGATTAATATTTCTATTATTGGGAGCAAATGATTTCCTTTGAAAATTCATTTTCCTTGGATGTTGATCTGGTTGAATTCTTATCTCTTTATCCTTCAAGTTCCTTGCATGAGCATGTGAACTAGATTCTCATTTTATAGTTTCATGAATACCAAGACCATATTTAATGGAAGGAGACCTTTAACTACTAAGAATGTTATCCAAAATATTAGTACTATATTGAAATCTCAAATACTTATCCTTTTCTTCTAATTTTCCTTTTAAAATGTTTACCTTAACCTCCAGTCTTTGGTATTGTTCTTCCTTTTCCAGATATTGCTTCCTCATTTCTTCTTCAACCTTTCTTCCTTCTTCCACTTGCTCTTTTAATTTGATAATCTTTTCCTTCGACCCATTCTCTTGTTCTTCAAATACTTGAAGTATCTCTTCATTTTGCTTGTTTGAATTTTCAAGATCTACTCGTAGAGAGACGATCTCAACTTCAAGTCCTTCACAATAATTGGTTCTAAGGTCTTTAATTGTTGCATCAATTTTCGTTGCCTCTTGTAGCTGGTAGTTTTTCTTTCTAAGTTCATTATCCATCCTTTGACACTGATCTTCCTTTTCTTTACGTTTCTTCCTCATTCCTTCTTCAATTTTCCTTCCTTCTTTCAACTAGGTTTTTAATGTGACAATATATTATTTTTAGGCACTCTCCTTTACATCAAATTGTTGAAGTAACTTTTGTTGCTCTCTATTTTCATCTGTAAGCCTTTTAATTTCTGCTTCTAGGGCCATTAGTTTTGAATCTAATTTTTCTGCAGAATGATTACTTTCACTTTTACCCATAAGAGAAAATTCAGTTGATTCACTATCATCTTCATTATCATCATAATTACAAAAATAGGGAAATGGACCACAATTAGAACACAAACCAATACCTGATAATTCATTGTTACTATCTTCTTCATTCTTGATCAATAGAAAGCGGGGTGCTCCCAAAGTTGAATATTTGCTGACATCTATTAATGCATCTGATATATCGCTTTCACTACCATAGTTTTCTTGAGCTGTCTTCTTCCTTTGAGCTGCCTTCTTCTTTTGCTTCTTTCCCATTATCCCTGATCCACTCTCAAGCAGCTAAGTTCTGTTGGAGAAACCTGCTCTGATACCAATTGTTGGGAAAAATAATTGGGGGGGGGGGGTGAATCAATATTTTAATTCACTTTAAACTTTTCATTTCATACTCTGATTTATATATGTTACTATTATTCATGCAACTAGCATATGTACACGACTCCAGCGAAAGCAAACAACGTATATCCAGTTAGCTAACTTTTCATATATTTCATCGACTATTCATCTTTAACCAGTGCATCATTACTTCATTATTCATTCATTAAGAAGAAACCATGAACATTAAAGAGAAAATAGATCATTAACACACATGAACACCAAGATTTTTAGGTGGAAACCCAATGTGGGAGAAAACCACCACTATCGTCGTCTCTTTCTTCTTTCTTATTATATAAAGAAAATCTTCTCAAAATCTTGTACTGGCGCAGACTCTTACCAACATATAAGCACCCACTGCAGCAGGATACAACTTCAACTCATTGTCCAACACCCACTGGAAGGGAGTTACAACCCCTTGATCTCGTTTATTGACTCCTACGAGAAGGGAGCAGATACCACCTGAACAAATTTACCAGCTACCACTAGAAGGAGGCTCTGACTCCCTCACTAAAGGCTCTAACTATCATCACCTCTTGTGGACCACATTTCATAATATTTCATACTAGATGCACCTTACCCAAAACATAAAATACTGTAGGCCACCTTTCACCATATTTTAAAACTGGACCCACACCCATCATTAATCTCAATACCAAACTGAATCTGTAATGAAATCACTAAAAAAAATGAATCACTATAACTGAACTGAATCTCAATCAACCATTACAACTTGATCAAACCAATCCATATCATATATAAACCATCAGATCATACCAATGCACAACCATTCATCAATATACCAAACCATAAACTGTTAATCATCACAGAAACACAATGTTGTTCTTGCAGATCCTGATCATGCATACATTAGAATGTATATGCTAATGTTCTGAAGCACACCCATGTATGTATGTTATTCCTCTGTATCATACCTATGTACAGATCTCAGAATATTGAACACTGAATCATCAATCACTGAACAATACATAGACTATTGCACCAATCATAGATCACTGAACTAATCACATATTACTTAGTCATACTTCCGTACCATTAAATATGATTAATACAACCAAATCATCTCAATCCATACTATTAGACACAAATAATAATGATAGAGACATCATCGAAAAACAACAACAAAAATATCAGACATCAAATGTCATTATCAGACAGTACTGTAAACCATAGTACATATACGTGACTTCTACAAGACTGACGAGCGTATGTATATGCTTACCATGCATAACACCCACGTAAAAATCTCAATATACTTCGAACTTTATCTCAAAATATATATAGAACCCTACAAAGATGGATCCGCATATGTATACGACTATTCCCAAACACACCTACGTACATATCTCGAAAACTTTCACTGCAAACACAATTTCACTCTCGACAACCTTTACTGTCAATACTATAGACTTCTGAATAATAAATTTAGATCATGATATTACTATCATCATAGTTTCATCATTGTTATCCACTTAGAAATTTACAGCAATTAAATCAATCAAGCTGACATATCCTTAGATCTTTCAGATCTGAGTTTTCCCCATGCTCCTAGGTGCACACCTGTTCTAAATCATATCACACATGTATAATCCATTACTTGCACACTTAACACCTTGATCTCCATCTCCTTATATATATTTAGCCTTAGCCAATACCTTAGGCAAATCCCTTGGTAATTTCGTCAGTATTCTTTGACGAGATCAAATAACCATGTTGTCGCTTCCATTACTATGGGCCAATACCATGGTAAAGATGCCTGGTATCTAGATTACTATGGTTCAGATTCTGTATGCGACTTTCATTAACAAGACCTGCATATGTACGTGACCTTTCTTCTTAGGACCTGCATATACTTTCTCAAACTTTACCTTTACCTTCCATCTATCTCTGAATTGACATTCCTTTGTCCATATCACTTGTAACATATGTACCAGTTTGCATGAGTTCCATGTTGACATCTTTATTAAGTAGGTTTCCACTAAGGACAACACATTATCCATAATGTCAACATTGCTTATGTCTTCCTGAGATGGCTCATTGATATTTTTTGCATTTTCTTCTTGAAAACACTCAACCATGCTATCAATTAAGGTAGTTGTTCAACAAAAAAAATGTGCTAAGATGAATAATCTATTTAGGTTCATTGTTTTCTTTTGAAATACAAGGAAGAGAGAGTAGATATTGATACCATTCCACTAATTATTTCTAAATGTTTGTCTTTAAATTTAAATTTTAGACAAATGAACTTGAATATAACTGTGAAATATTTTATAGACCCATTTTCAAACCTTTGTAAATGTTCAAGTTCATGACATACCTGTTCATATTCATACTCCTCAGATGCCTGTAGGAAATTTGTAATAAATTCATCTCAATTGTGAATAGAGGCCACTGAAAGAGATTGGAAACATATTTTGGCTTTACGTGTGAAAATGAGAGTAATGATCTTACACATAATACCTTCATCAATAAAAAAAAATAGAATTTAAATTGAAAAACATGATAAAATGCAAAATAATTATGCTTACCATCAAACTTTAGCTTCAACAAGTGTCATACAATTTTCATTGGAGTCGTGGCACATGCAATCCAAAGATACAACTCCAAATTGGAAGTTTAGAAGGAGCCATTGAAAATAAATAAAACTTTAAAACACAAAACTCCAGAAATACAACTTGTCGTGGCCCTCCTTCTAGCACCAAAATTGTTGATAGCAAAAAAAGACTGAAATCAACAATGGGAGATCACCTAGTTAGGGCCCCAATTAGACCCTTATCCATTTGGGAAGGTGATTCTGACTAGTTCAAATGTGTCTAATTACTCTCTCTCTCCCTAACGATTGTGATGTCTCTAATTACCATAAAAAATAAGAGACAATCAGACTTACCCTCTTGTAGTGCACATGCAAGAAAGAAATCCTTAAGTTGACAAAAGGGCCCAGCCATGCCACTAATGAGGTTTCTCATGTGCAAGGAGACTTCTACAAATGCAATAAATTAATCTAAATTTAAATCTAAATGCATTGCGGAAAAATAAAGAAAACTACTCTAACTTGATACTTAGTAGATAAATCCTAGATAGCAAGTGCAAAGATTAAATATAATGAGGGTTTAACATGTTTTTTTCTATATGATGAAAATCAGGTTGTTTAATTAGTTCTAGTAGTTGACATTATAAGTGCACAACATGCTCTGTTTAGAGATTTAAAACAATGAAAGCTGAACCATTAAAATTTGGAAATAGTTTACACAATTTCAGTGGCAATTAAATTGTTTATAATGATAAATTTATGAGTAAATAGTTACTCAGAAATTCATTTTAATGGAAGGGAAAACTAAATTTAAATGGTTGACCTATGCAATTATTAAACTATGAAGCTGATCCAATAGAGAAAAATTTGCATATTCAACAATAGTGTAAAACGTGGAATTAGTGGCACAAATCTGCCATAAAGATTAAGATTTTATTAACAAATAAAAGTACCTGAAAATACAATCTTAAACCTGGATTTCATGGTTTGTCTTTACAATGAATTACTCTAACAGTCCTCCCAAGTTCATCAACCCTGCTAGCAAAGAAAATAGTTGCAATAGTGCAAGATTTACTACTACAACATAGATTTGATCTTGAAAAGAAAACCCTCAAAGCTTAGATACGAGTATTCCTCTCAAACAGCAACAAAAATCCTCTCTATATTAGTGGAAAGAGTCACCCTACTTGCAGCTAAAAGGAACCCTTTCTCCACTCTTCAAATTGTTATTTATAATTTACAAATAAATATCTAAAAAGGATAACATGTAAAGAACAATTTATATCTTTGATTTTCAATTGAGAAAAATCTCTCTTTCCTCTTTACTGGTGCAATTCTATTGCTCCAAGGCTTATGTGCCTCATCCTCCCCAACAAGCTCTGCAAGAAATAATCCCAAAACATAATTAAAAACTAATTAAATTTGCACACAAAATTGAAAATACAAAACCGTCACAACAAATTCCCAAATCAAAATCAAAATTGATATACTAAATAAAAGAAGATATATGCTTTTATTTCTCCTTGTAGAGATTTATTTGCAAAAGAGGCTAATATCAAACGAATTTGCAACAACAAGAAGCTTTAGGAAAATCAAAACATTCCAAACCAAACTAAGAAAACTAATTTTTGCTACAAATTCATCACTGTAAATCTTGCTAACGTTTTAGAGCAGCTAATGACCAAATCACCCAAATAACCACTTCCATATCTTTTTCCTCAAATGTATCTTTCCAACGAATCTTCATTTACCTCATTTGGGTGAGTAAAACTCAAGATATCATTAGTCAAAGTGTGGATTCTCAAACTAGATGAGTGTTGGTACTTTTATTAATGTTTTGTTTTGATTAAATAAAAAAAATACATTAAAATTTAAAATATATAAAACATTTTTAAATAAAACACAAACGAAAACAAAAACAATATAATATGTTAATTCAAAAGAGTGGCGGGAATGAATTTAATGGTTTCATGGAGGGTGTACATTCATGAGGAAAGTAAGGTGGAGGGAGAGGGACGAGCCCACATGAGTGGGGAGTGGGACCTCATCTCTCCATTATAGTGTTATAATATACCCTTTATGCTCCTCCCACTTGTAATACTATGATGTGAATGCCCTTCAATGCCTCCCACTACCATGTTATCCTGGGAGTTCATCCCATGGAAGTTTTGTTGGTGATCCAAATGAAATCTATGGGGATGAATATCTGGGTGATGTCTCTCACATATATACATATTAATATTTTTGATATTATATCTTCAATATATTAATATTTTTGATATTATATCTTCAATATATTAAGTTATAGATATGAAGTGCTTGAATTGGGTGGTTTTTTAAAGATTGTTATTAAAATTAAACTAATGATTAATTAAATAGTTAAATATATCAATAATTTAATTAAATGAAAATTAATTTAACTTAATGAGCTGATGATTAACTTAATTAATTAAGGTTAAATAAATTAATAATATTTATTTACATATTTATTATTTTATATATATATTGTCTAGGCGATGAATTTTTTTTTTTTTTTTTAACGGTAACAGATATCCTTTATTTAAAAATCAGGGTGAGCCGAGACTAATTCAGCTTAATTACAATGCTTTCCTTTCCTAATTCCCGCCTTGGAGGATTCTGCGGGCCTGAGAAATGCCTGAACCTCTCAGAGCTCTGCTCATTTCCGACAGAGAGGCTAGATTTGCTGTGTTTTTAGCTGGAAGGCGATGAGGACTGAGACGGTGGATTGCTGGCTGTTGTGGGCGGTTCATATCAGTCTCTGGCCAATGATTGAGAAACCCTGCAGCTTGGCACGATGTCGCTGGCAAGGAGGTATCCGATTTGCAAAGTCCTCCATCCGGCTCCTTTCGGACTACAGAGTCGTCCTCATTGCGGATGTCGATTGAGACCATTTGGATATCGAGGAGAGGTGCTTGTGCCGCCTTCAGAGTCAAGGAACTAGACTCCTCTGTTCAGATCTTGAACTTGCAGGCCTCCCTTTTTTCCTGGCTGCGCCTTCCCTGTGCATTGAGATTGAAATAAAATTACCCCAGAAGTATCTGTGCCCATTTTGGAGTGGCCAGTTCAGGTAATGTGCCAGAAGTATCAAACATATTCTTCTCGAGCCTGTGCAGAGTGCTTACTCCAGTCTTCCTGCTTTTTGGTCTGATCTACCCTTGTGCTAAGGTATGCTGTTTGAGATAGCACTGTTGCCATTGTAGTTGAGAATTCCCGGAGCTAAAAGGAAACCTTTGTTTGCCATTTCATCTGCCTCCTTATTCAAGCTTCTGAGGATGTGGAATATTTTACAGGAGGTAAAATCTTGCAGGATTAGCTTTAGTCTGTTCAGGGACTTGTTGAGGATTGCATTGTTGAACTGATCTTCTGAGTTGATCTTCCTGATGAGGATTTCGGAGTCTCCGAATACTTGGCATTCTTTGATGCCTTCGTCCCTGACTATTTGACAGGCTTTTGTGAGGGCAAGAAGCTCTGCTTGATTGTTTGTGGAGATGCCGAGCCCCCAGCAGAAATGGGCCTTCCTTAGATTGTCAGCGAAGTAAATGACTCCTCCAGCTCCCCCAGCCCCCGGATTTCCTTTGGAGGCACCGTCAAAGAAGATTGAAGTTGTATTTTGGATCTTCCACCAGATTTGAAAGGCATCTTCAGATTCTCTGATTTTCCAAGGAGGAGGGGGGAGGGGAGTGGGAAGGGGACGGACTTTGGTAGAGGGACAGGGGCTGTGGAGGTTCAGCCATGCCTTTTCAGAGGGAAGAAGGGAGGATTCAGAGATTTGAGAATGCTGGAGGACAGATTCAATAAGAAGGCCTTTGGCTATTGAGGCGGTTTTTGCAGGAGAGCGAGAGGAGTTATTGAAAATTAAGTCATTCCGGGCAAGCCAAATTTCCCAGCAAACAAATTTGGGAATGGAAATCCATATATGAAGCCACAAGGATTTCTTTGGGATGGGTTGAGGGTAGTATTGGAGCCATCCGGAAAAAAGGTTTGCTATGGAGCTGTGCTGGGGCGGGGAGACAGGTAGTCCAAGTAGAGTTAGTGTCCATACTTCTTTAGCAAAAATGCAGTCAGTAAACAGATGGGGAGCTGTTTCTCCTGAGTTTTTGCACATTGCACATCTGTGAGGCCCAACAAAGTTACGCTTTGACAAATTGTCCCCTGTGAGCTGTTTATTTTGCATGAGGATCCAAAAAAAGAAATTAACTTTAGGAAGTCCCTTGGCGTTCCATACCTGTTTCCAGAACGCTGGTGTTCTCATGCTGTCTTTTTTGATCTGAAGAGCAGAGTAGCCCAAAGATGGCGTGTAAAACCCGGTTTCGCCCCATCCCCATCTGTCTGCGATGTTGCGGTGTACTGGCGCTGCATTTAGGAGCATAGATTTGAGGATTTCGGTTTGCTGTTGGATCTGCTCTGGCACAGGAGGGATTGCCCAATCAACCCAATTCCCTCTGCTGTCCCACTCAGAAATGTCGTTCAGCTTTCTTATTCCTGCATCGTGGAGCCAGTTTCTGATGTCCCAGATTTCTGTGTGGGAGCTGAGTGGAGGCCTGTTCATTATGCGATCTTTCCAGAGAAGGGTCTTTTCCCCATTACCCAGGATGGGGTATAGATGTTTGCTGAAACTACTCATGCTTTTCCTACAGAGATTCCAGGTATTTGTGCCTGCTGTTGTGTTATTTGCTGTCAGGTGTCTGAGGGAGATCCCCTGCGCATATTTGGCGATGAATGTTTCGCTGATCTGATGAGTAGGATCTGAATATATTTTCCACAAGAGCTTGCATCCAAGAGACAGGTTCGAAAGAGCAGGATCTCTGATCTGAAGCCCGCCTTCCAGAATTGGCCGCTTGACTAATTCCCAGTTTTCCAGATGGATTTTATTTTGATTGCCTCTGCCTCCTTTCCAGAGAAAGTCTCTTAGAAGACAAGAGATCTGCTCCATGATGTGTTTTGGGGCCAGAAGATAGGAGGCTTGATAAATGGGAAGAGCAGATAAGACGGATTTGAGAAGGATGATTTTCCCTCCCTTGGTTAGCCAATAGCCTCCCCAGAAGTTAATCTTATCTTTAATTTTGCTAATGACCCCCTGCCACAGAGATCTGTTATTGACTCCAGGTGTGAGGGGTAGGCCTAAATATTTGATGCTGTCCCATTGGGCGAAGCACTCAAATCCTAGGATCTGGGCTATATTATTGAGGTTGTGCTGACTCACATTCCATCCGAAAATCGAGCTTTTTCTGTCATTTACCGCAGCTCCTGATGCTCTACAATAAATTTTTAAAACAACATCAAAATTGACTGCTATTCTAGTGGAGGCTCCTCCTAGAAGAATAGAGTCGTCTGCAAAGAGAGCATGATTCATTGGGTTTAGAGCACTTGCGATTCAGATTCCAGGGAGTTCACCTGTGTTCATTTCCGCGGCCAGCTTCCTGCTGAGCGAATCGGCCATAAGAATGTACAAGAAAGGTGAGAGGGGGCAACCTTGCTTTAATCCGCGGTGAGCTTGAAAGAAGGATGATGGACGACCGTTGACCATGGGGGCAATCCAAGGGCATGAGATGCATGCTTTGATGAGATTGATGAACTGAGGAGGGAAGCCGAAGACTCGTAGGACTTGGAGAAGATAGGCATGGTTGACTCTGTCAAATGCGTTCGCCATATCAAGCTTGATCAACATTCCCTTCTCTTTCCTCTGTTTGCTGGAGTGGATAGCTTCCTGCACTTGGATGATATTATCCAAGATGTGTCTGCCTTTGACGAACCCCCCTTGGGCTTTGGATATTAGTTTGTCAAGAAGGGGTTTAATTCTATTTGCCATGATTTTTGACAGAATTTTATAGGAGGCATTGCACAGGGAGATGGGCCTGAACCTGCCAAATGTTTCCGGATTGACCTCTTTTGGTATTAATGCAAGAAAGGTGGAATTGATGCCTCCCCCAATCTTGGCTTTCCCAAAGAATCCGTGTATCATTTTCAGCAGGTCTGTTTTGATGATGTCCCAGCAGACTTTGAAGAAGTGAATTGTGAAGCCGTCCGGCCCGGGGGCCTTGTCTGAGTCCATTGCCCAAATAACCTTGATGATTTCTTCTTCAGATACTGGTTTCAGTAATGCCTGATTGTCCTCATGGTTGATGAGGTGAGGAATATGCGAGAGCAGATTTTCAGTATCCTCTTTGCTTCCTTCATGCCTTGTGCCATAAAGATCTTTGAAGTGATTTTCAGCTGCAATTTTTATTTGGTCAAATTTATTACAGATCTGCCCTTCATCATTTTTGATCTCTGTAATATGATTCCGAGAGAGACGGGCTTTGTATTGTCGGTGAAAAAAGGAAGTATTTCGGTTTCCTGCCTTTAACCAGAGGCTGCGAGATTTAAGTCTCCAATGCTCTTCTTCCCTTCTGATGGATTGATGGATGTTTCTTTGACAGGCAGCTTCTTTGTTTAAAATTTCCGGGGTGATGTGAAGCCCTTCCATACCTATTTGCAAGGTTTCCAGCTGCTGGACATCGATTTTTCTCTGGTGGGTGGTGGGGTTCTGAAGTTTCCTTAGCCACTTCTTTAGAGCTTGTTTGGTGGCTTTTAATTTTTGCTCCCACACGTAACTTGGTGATCCATTGATGGGGATATCCCAAGCTGATTGGATAGTTTCCATGAACCCTTCTTTTTCGATCCATAGTGGGTTAAATTGAAAGGGGATGGGCCCAAGGTCTTCTTCAGGGGCCAGAAGGAGAAGGATAGGCTTGTGATCCGAGGAGAGCTTAGGGAGAATTTTTGTTGATATGAGGAGTTTTTCCATCAGCAGGGAGCTTTGAATTAGAAATCTGTCCAGCCGGGCAGCGACGTGATCAGGCCCAGTTCTGTTGTTTGTCCAAGTATATTTGCCTCTCACCGGGGCAAAATCTAGAAGATCCCACTGTTGCATTATTTCCTCTACCAAAGGGAGCATCTGATCTCTGTTGCTGTTTCCCCCCCTTTTTTCTTTAAGCTTCATGACTAAGTTGAGATCTCCTCCCAGGACAATATTTTTTGGGGAGTGCTGATCTAAAAAGGCCAAGAGAGTATTCCAACAGTCTCTTTTTTCTGCATAGTTAACATGAACATATAAATTGAATAAGGCTATAGATAACTTACTTTCTAGATGCTTTAGCTCCGTGAAGATCCAATGTTGCGTCTCATGGGAGTTTGCCAGATGAAACTGATCTTCCGACCAGAGGGAGCTGACTGCTATACCTTCATTCTTTTTCCATTTAGATTTGTTGATATCCTTGAGAGTTTGCCCATCGATTTTGGTCTCTTGGAGTAGGAGGATGTCTGAGGGTTCTATTTTTATTAGATCTTTGACGGCTTCAATTTTTGGTTGAGTCCCCAGGCCTCTACAGTTCCAAGAGACTATTCTCATTATTTACCTGGCGAGGGGTTTGGGAATCCTCCCTTGGTGGATCTTCCTCTAGTATTTCTTCCTATGGTCATCTCTATTGTAGATTGGCTACCTTGCATTTTGAGACGCTCTGCTTCCTCCTCCCTGACTGCTTTGTGGGTATTCCTACCTGCTTTCTTCGAGGGTCTCTCGTAGGTCTCTTCCTCTGAGGAGTCTGAAGGTTCTGGCAATTTTTTCTTCTTTGTTATATCTGCATATGAGAGCCTGGAGGGGCTGCCCTGAGGAGAGTCTAGCGGTGCTTCTCCACCTCGCTCTTTATTTGCCTGCGGATCTTCGGCCTGTGCTGGTATGATCAGATCCGTTTCTGGGGGTTCTGAAGGAGAGGCTTCTTCAGGATTTGAGTTCTCATCCGATTTCTGTTGGGTTTCATTTTCTTTGCTGGGTTTTCCTTGATTGTTCCCCTTTGTGGCTCCTTTCCCTGTTGCTTTTGCATTGCCCGTTTTCTGGATTGTAGTCCATTGATCTCCCTTGGGGGGATGGCTCTGATCTTCCGATTTTTTCTTGCAGTGTTTTGCGAAGTGGCCATAGCCGTGACAATGTCTGCATTTAAAGGGGATCTGCTCGTAATCTAGCTCTTGAATATGGGACCATCCTGCCACAGTGAGTTTTATTGCTTCGGGTAGTCCTTCTTCCAGATCTACTTCCACGCATATTCGGGCGCAGGAGTATTGGTCTTTCCTTGCAGCCTGATCAATGTATTTGCCCAGAGAGTTGCCGATGATTTGGAGGGATTTCTGACTCCAGCAATGCAGGGGGAGATGGGGAAGCCGCACCCATACGGGAACCGCAGAGGGGACATCCTGGGTCGGATCGAAATCTGGGGACCATTTATTTAAGTATAGTCCCTGTGGCCCCATGAAATATGGCCCGTTCCTGAAGATGAGGCTCCGATCTTCTGCTAATTCAAAGACAAAAACAAAGAAGCCTTTACCAACAAAGTAAGATTTAATTCCTTCCTTGATCAGAGGGATCCAGTTTCTCTTGATCCAGTCTTCTACAGATTTGGGCGATGGCCAAAGGCCGGTGAACTGTCCTATGAGCCCTCTATCTGCTAGATTCAGAGCCGAGCGGCAGGTTTCTTCCTCGGGGAGAGCCACCGTGGGAATGCAATCTTTTTTTTTGACGAATTTCTGTTGTTGAGCAGAAGGGGGGCGTCTGTTGCATGCTTCGATTATTTTCTGAAACTCTATGACTTCTGGAGGGAGGGGGGGAGGATCTGCCTCCCCATCACCAGGCGTGGCTGCCCAGGGCCGCTACTGTAACAGAACGCGGCACCAGGAGGGACGGCGCAGGGGGCTAGGTCACGCAGAGTGCTGCGCGGTTTCGATCCGAGCCTGTCGGAGCTCAGAGCCAGCGTTTTTCCGTTTTGCAAAAGTTCTAGGCGATGAAATTTGACCAAGCTTTAACTTAGGACATTTTTCAAACTATAACTCAGAATGATGTGAAATTTAAAATTGGTGGAAACTTGGCAGCAAGACGAAAGCGGTGAAATTTTCAAAATGAAAATCCAAGCAAATAAAAAATATCCCAAAATAAAGAAATCAAAGTAATTCAAGGTATGATATCAACAAAATTCATTTGGAGGGACCCATAGTTATTGAAAAAATATGGGGAGGTGTTGTGGCCACAACAACACCTCATGGACAGGAGTCCATGAAAATTTCTGTTCTGAGAGAGTCTAATAGAGAAGCATCATAATTTTTCCCCCCCATGACTATATATATATATATCCTTGTAAATATCATATACAAATATCTGGATTGTTTTTCTCATGTGTCCTTTTTTAGGACAACTATAATTAATCATTTGAGGGCTTCTAGAACAATGCCCAGGGGTAGTTACATGAGAGACAATGCTGGAAAGTGGCCTCCTCTTATATATATATATATATATACATATATATATATATATACATATATATATATATATATACATATATATATATATATATATACATATATATACATATACATATATATATATATATACATATATATATATATATATACATATATATATATGTAGCCCTCATGCGAGCGCAAGAAAAAAGAGCAAAAATAAAAAGATCATTAAGAGAATACTAACCAAGCTTTGTAAATCTCCTCATGAATGGAGTTGAATCCATCATTTGTCATTTTGTTATTTTATGGATCTCGTATGTAATGAGTTGAGACATTCGTGAAGGATAATCCATTGTTCCTGTGAACACATTGATAATGATGAACATCTCAAAGTTCTCAGTGTAATTTTTCCTTATTCGGTTGTGTTAGTTGACCCTCTAAAACATGGCCTATTCATTGCTTTCAAAAGTCAAAATGTTGTTTCAATCCTGCCAGGTATGATTGTGACTTCGTGCTAGAGCTAAATATTCATAGGGTTAAATTTAATCAGGTTGCAAGTCCAACTGCAAACTCAATTAATCAAGTTAATTAAGTTGCAGAGAACCCACGTTTCTAGGCCAAACATAATTGGGTTTAACAAAATTATTAAATTGAAAATATTCAAATTGAGGCCTAGTTCAAATAGATCCAGGAATGGACTCATCATGCATGACTGACCTATTTCTTTTGCTATCGATGGTAGTCAGAGAGGAGTTTGCATCTTTGTCGCAATTTAGATACAATTATTCTCCAAATGGGTTTCCTTTTTGTTCTTGATTTTATCAGCCAAATTTTAGTAGATAGGGTGGAAGTAGGGCTCCTCTCCGATTAGGCCTTGCTCTCCTACTCGCTTTTTAGTCCCTTCTTTGCTTAGAAGTTCTCAGAGAGACACAAACTAGTGTTTTATTCCAGGTAATCAAGTCTTCTTTTGGAAACGGCTCAACTTCCTAAGAAGAACACTCATGGCATTCCTTTCCGTCATGCAAAAGCAATGGCTAACAAGAAATTAACCAACTCCAGCTTCAACAAGCACAATTAGCATCAAAGTGGTCTTCTACCATGGAAAATTCTTGTTAGTTAGAGGCATCAAATTCATAGGATGGAGGATGAGATTAATGCACTTAGGACTTATGTAGAAGATTTAGAGTTTATAAGACAATAAGTTCTTAAGTCTTCAGTCTCTTTAGTGAGCACCTCTCCAACAACATTGGATTTAAATGTATCACCTCAACCAAACCCTTCCTCAAATTGGACTGTCAACTCTTCAAGCTAGTTCTGTTATGCATGCTAAAATTTGTTTAATTTTGTGATTTTTCTACTTAGTATATACAGTAAGGCACAACTATTATTGTGTTTTCAAGTTGGTATATTTTATAAAATCTGGGTCTTTGGTTCTGTTAGAAGGACATAGCCTAAGGGAAATTTTAGATGTAATTTCGGTCTTCTATTGTGCCTTTGACACATATTAACATTAATATAAATTTCTCAGTTATGGTTAAAAAAAATATTGTTGACAAAAGCCTTAAATTCAACCCTTGAATTGAAAATTGGTGCTCATGACAACAACATTATTTAGTTTTGAGGTTAAATCTACATTTTCTTTGAAATATAACTAATACCATTGCAACCAAAATATTAAAATGAACCCTTGAATTGAAAAATGTTTCTCCTTGTTGTTTGAAATCACGATCTTGGCAACCAATGCTTGGAACCAAAACTTTAAAACCAATCCTTGAATTAAAAAGAGACACTATGCACCTTGTTTTTTATGGGGCTTAAAATTGTAACATTTTAGAAACCATGGTCTAGAAGACCAATATTATTGCAAAAGAAATGTTTTTTATCTGTTAGATTTTATCTATCTCTCTCTCTCTCTCTCTCTTTTTTTAATAGAAAATCTTAAGGAGAAAAAACAATATTTTTTTTCTTTTTCTTTTTGTTGGTGTCAGCCGGATAAATCGTTCTTGCGGACAAGATCGATCTCCCTAGTATCAACTGATATCCAGTGACAAGCAGAACAAGAAAATCTACCTTTCTCTAAATATTGCGATTTATAAATAAAAACCAAGAGGTGTTTTAGACCCTACCTTAAGTCCAACGCTAGTTTGTGGCAGCCACGCTTCGACTATCCGAATGAGTTTCCTTTTGAGAACCTGCAAACACAAACAAGCACACATCAAATAACACTTGCATAGCCAATATAATAAATCATATTCATCATGGTGATCAAGGAATCCATGAAATAAACTATAAAAGACAACTTATTGAGAAAAATAAACTTGATTGTAACTTTGAACAAAGAAAAACTTTACAACGTTTGGTGCCTTGATGTTGTACAAGCTCCTCCCAGGGTCCAAGCAATAATCTCCTCTACTTTGAAAAACTTCACACTCTTCCCAATGAGATCAAAAGGTATGTAATCTCTCCTCTCAAGCTCAATTAGGAAGTCTAAATTCCAACATCATTTACCCTAAAAAATATTCAGCTTTCAACTTCCTTAGTAACTAGCCCAATGCCTCATTTTATAGTGCAAAGGAAGGAAGTTACAGGTTCACCTATGAAGGGATAGAGTCCTCCTTCAAAGGGATAAGCTCCTCACATCAAGGGGTTAGCTCCTTTAGGTATGGGATGCATGCACCTTAAAGGAGCGAACTTGCCACCTCAAGATTCCCTCTAGAAGCTTCCAGAAATAACCCAAAGTGAGTTTTTAAGAATGTACTTGCACCTTTTTGACTTTTACAGGGGTCCACACCCATTACACAGAAACAAAGCGGTCAGGTACGCAAGGGACATGACCAGTGGGTGCGAGACCACAGGTAATGCTAAGAGAAAGTGGGGAACCAGAGTTTTAGAGATTTTTAAGGACTTTCTCTCATTTTTCAAGGCTTGACATGAAGAGCTGAGGTTTAAGACTTGCAAAGGAGGAAAATATGAGTGTTGATAGACTCACACTAATTGTAGAATGTCATGGTGACAATATTTTGTGCAACAGATTTCCCCCTAAAGTGTGAAGTATATAATAGATGAGGATAGTATTTGTCATCTAAGAAGAGTGAAGTACTTTATCATTTCAAAGATCATCTTGTGGACAGCCTGGTCAGAACCTGTAAAAACATTCAATACAAAATATATATATGTGAACGTATCATCGCTGAGGTAGGCATTCCCATACTTAGATCAAAACTGACTAGAGAACTAACTAAAATGCTCTGATATATGAATTATTTTGTAATACATCACAAGTATAGACATGTGTAGACACAGTATGGGCGCAACCATCTGTTTATGAATAGTCCACTGTATAATGAATAACAAAATTCCTCGCAGGCTGGATGGTGGAAACTATATCCAGGGTCTTGATTTCTGCTTCCCGAACTAGTACGATTCTATCCATGTGAATGAATGTGTCGAAGTCGAACATGGTAGAAACCACTTGATCACCAGTCAATGATGTAAACTGTTAACAAGTGTGAGAGAAACCACCAGTAATGTCAATGGCTCTCAAAGTACTCAGTACAATCCATGAAATGTGAATAGATGAGCTATTGTCGAACATGGAATCCTTTGATCGAAGGTTAATGATGCAACCTGTCGTCGAAGGCGAGAAACCTGCCATTGAGGCATGCAGATTCCAAGGTACTGATGATTTCTAGATCATCTTTCTAAATAATGAGCCAAAGTCGATAGAAAGTGATCCGTCATAGGCAAGCCCACAACACGAAATCATAGATCAAGTTTGAAGAAATATATTTGCAAGGACTAACTCAGGGATGGTCAAGATGGATTACAGATATTTTGCAGATGAATGGTTTATTTGAACTGACCTCTTGAACACATAACGACACTACAGATGGTTTGGTGACAATTGACCCAAAGCTAATACCCAGAAACCGGCTGAAGGCTTTCAATATGGTTTGATTAACTGTTAGGCAAAGGATTTCCCAAACCAAGTGAACAAAAAATATCATGTTTAAGAGTGGTTGAATGCTTTTCTAGGACACAAAGTATAACAAATAGGTTCATTTTTCTCTCTTTTCCCCCACCATTTCTGGCAAGTACCTCTTTATTTTTGACAAGCTTGAGGAGGATAACATTTGCTTGATTATAAGCTCACCCTTCGGATTAGTCCAACTTAGTTTAAAATTCGAACCCTAAGAAGGAGTGGTCCGTTCCTATTTGAAATTGAACATGTCCTTTATTGTTTCATTTTAACGAGTCCAGTATAGGAGAAACTCGGCGTTTTTCAATTTTAGGGAGTCAGAAGAAAAACTTAAGAAAATTCCATGGTTTTCCTTTTTAGTAAATTTGTTTCTCCCAGGCCCGAAAAAGTATAAAATAATACTTGAGAGAATGGCTTGACCATTACGATCAAGGAGTACTTTTCATAATTAGTGCCTTTGATCTGAAAAAGTAAAAAAGCGATCAACGACACATCGTTTTATAACCAATATTGAACTTGAAATGACAAAAGCCCGGCAATATTTTCATGTTTATACGATCAGAAAAGAGCTGTAAGTGGACCGTCCTTTTAATTCCGTTTTAACGAGCTTAAAAAGAAAAACTCAGCAATCTTTTCATATTTTACGAGTCAGAAAAGAGCTTAAAGAGGACTCCAATGTTTTTTGTTGAAAATGATCAATTTTCCCTGAAAATCCGATATTCTGCACAAAAACTCAAACATTACTCATACTTGTTTAAAATAAATAAAATGCATCGAAAAGTTATCATTTTAAAGTGAAAAATAAACAAATTAAAAATTCATTTATTCACAAAAGCTTATAAAAAGGGCTTTTGTAAATTCATTTTTATCGTTTGACTTCAGAGTGAGAAAAGAGAGCTTTTGGGTAAGAAACTTCCTGTGAAGATTGCGGAAAATCCGTCCGTTGGAAACGAAAACCGTCACCTCTAGGTAATCCACATCACTTTAATCTTGCATTTCAACCGTTTGAATTTTGTTTTTAGGCTTTCATTTTGATTTTTTTAGAGAAAAATTAGTTGAAAAGACCGCTCACGGGGGTCCGCAGGCGCAACATGCGAAACCTGCAGACCCCGACTTTTTCCTACAAAGGAAAGGCCAGGAGCCCGCACCTGTTTCTTGGGCAGAGTACGGATCTACACACTGTCCCTAACTAGTGGGTGTGGACCTCGCGAATAGGTTTTAAATCTGCAAATTTTTCATTTCCACCCAAAAATTCTTGAATTAAAATGTTCTAATCTACCCTTTTTTTACAATGTAGGATATACACAATGCTCATTTGGCGGGAACGGGAGCATGAAGATGTGGACCTTGCCGCAATTAATCATCAACCCTCAATAAATGCATTGAGGGAATGCTGGCTATTTAAATTCAGGGCCATACCTGGCATGACGGCCCAAGTAGACTTTTTGCAGTGGATGGTGGACATATGGAATATACAGGACCAATTTTTCATTATTGGTGGCCACCAGCTCGAAATGGAGCTAGAGGACATTTACTTCTTGACTGGTTTGCGCAAGAGAGGTGAATGATTATCTCTATTCAGGACTAGGCCAGGTGGCCAGTCTGTCGATAGTCTCCGACTAGAGTTTTGTAATGACCAAACAAAGGACAAAGGGATTGATATCAAAACCATCTCCTGTCCTGAACTCAAAGTGATTGAATTTACCGTCACCAGACTCTGTGGAAGTGCAGCTCTGCATGTAGCTACCGGATCCCAAATGCGAATGACAGTAGACTGTTATCGAGGCACCATCTTCAACTGGTGCGAAGCTGTGTTGGCGAATGTAAAAGGCCAACTGACTAGAGCAAAGAACGAAAAACTAAAAAACTTTGGATATGGTTTCTTAGTTGTGAGCTTTGGTCTAGAGAGGGTCTCGATGTTGGTCCCACAACATCTTTCCGTTAGAGCTGGACTTCCCCGAGAGCCCAAGCTGATGCGTTGGGTTGTAGTTATGGCCCGTCATCTTGAGGAGGGTTCAGAGGTTGTTCGATTTCCTCCTGAGTATTTCCGTTGGTTAGAGAACCAACTTTTCGTGATTCAAGATTTTCCTTATGCTGGGATGGATTATCGTGGTGATCCAAACATGACTCTTCCACCAGGAGAGTAGTGGGATGATTAAGGTAAAATCATTCTCAACATTTTCTAAGTCTTATTTATTTTTCGTTTTGTTTTTAAATCGTCCAAAACTGATAGTAAAAAGTTTCAAATGCAGATGTGGGTCCACGGCGACCAGCCACTCTCCGGCCCTATGAGAGGAGACACCCAACTGCAGCAGTACCAGCCCCACGGGATGAATCTACAGAGACCCTGACCGAATTGGAAAATCATCTAGAGTGTTTGACAACAGATATTCCAGAGACTAGCATAGATGAAATTCCCCTTAGGTTACAACACTATGTGATTGGGGTCCCAGGACCTTTCAGGAGGTTCCTTTGTAGGGTGGCCTGAGCAGTGGTTTCTTATCGTGATCATCACCAGTGATAGGATGATCGCTTTTGTAGACTTGATACGACATTTTTGCTTTTTGTACTATCATTTTTGCTGATCATAAGGTGTTTTTCAACCTATGATCGAAGACGATGTATATTTGACACACTTCTATGCTATGCTATATCACTATTACTGGCTATCTTGTAAAACATCTTATGGAATGTTTTTAAATTTACTGTTTGATTATTGCAAATGTCTATTTAACATTCGAGAAGCAATTGCATCTGCTAATGTATTTAAATATCTTAGAATATGCTGATATTCAATATAGTCAAATTCACGTTCCAAGAGATGAACTCTCAAAAATAATCTTAACAACATTGGATTTCTAATGGCATAAACTATATTAAGCTGTAATACAACGAGTTCAGAATCTAACCTAACAATCAAACTCCGAATCCCAAATGAGATGGATTCAGATAATAACTACACTATACTCTGCAATTTTGTTCGTTGTTTGATCGAGGCTTACCCCATGCATAGATACCAACTCATCAGAGGGTGAATAGATAACCCAAGCTGCGGAAGAAATGTTCCGTGTATTACGACAAGCACCATCAGCGAAACCAATGTATGTTTGTAGAGACGTCGACATCTGCAATATCAAGAGTGAAATCAAGATAAGCAGGAATAATGACAAAATCACTCTCTAAACTAAGCACACTTTTCTAATCTAAAACACACCAGCTAGAAAGAAACTAATCTAACTAAAATCTCCACACCTAGATTTAAGCATAATATCTCTTCAAATAAAGACCATTTCTGGGTTTACCCAAAGAGACACCATCAAAATCTACCAATTCATAGGCCCCTTTCGCCAGCTTTCGCTTAACAACATAAGGACCATGCCACATAGATACAAATTTTCCAGCACCTAGCTTATCGTTTGCTTGATCGTATAGTAAGACTAGGTCTCCTTCCGAAAAATTACGAGGTGTAACATTTCGATCGTACTGAGCTTTAATTCGTTTGGCATGAGTTTCGATTGCTAATGCAGCATCACATTGATTCTCATATAGCTGAGCTAAGTACAAAAAACATTTCTCCTCTTCGGAAGTGGCTGGGAGTAACTCTATGGCTATTTGCAATGGCGGAATTTCGCATTCAATGGGTAACACAGCTTCCAAACCGTAAACCAGTTGAAAGGGAGTGAAACCAGTTGATGTTTTTACAGAGGTTCGATACGCCCAAAGCGCTGAAAATAACATGTTATGCCAATTCGACCTACGAATACCAATGATTCGTCAGATCATAATGGCTAGAACTTTGTTGATTGCTTCAACCAGACCATTAGCCTATGGGTAATATGGAGTAGAACTATTGTGACGCAGGCCAAGTTGATCTGTTAGTTCAGTCATCATGATGTTTCAAAAATGACTCCCATGATTAGTAATAATTGCTTGTGGAACACAAAATCTAGTAATTATATGATTGAAAATGAAAATTGCAGCAGTTTTGCCGTCTGCCGAAAATGTAGGCATCGCCTCGGCCCACTTGGTAAAATAATATACCGCAAGGATGATATACGCATGACCCCCGACCGAGTGAGGGTTACATGTAACAAAGTCGATACCCCACTTTGCCAAAGGGCCAACGACAATTATAGGGTGGAGAGGAGCAGGTGGAGCACACATCTTTCGATAAAAAATTTGACAGTTGTGGCATTTTCGGACCGCGTAAATACAATCTTTAAATAAAGACGGCCAGAAATAACCAGCGCACAATATCTTTTGGGTTGTGGCATACCCAAACATATGACCGCCACATGCTCCAGAGTGATAGTCATTTAGAACCTTTTCATCTTCCTCATTAGTTAAACAACGTCGGAAAACAGAATCCACCCCACGACGATAGAGTGTATCTCTAATGATTTTGTATTGTTGGGATTGGAATCGTATTTTCTATTGCTGATATCGTGAAATTTTAGGCCGAAAGATTGGGTTTGGAGATAAAAAATGATATCTCCATACCATGGATCAAGAATACTGATAAGAAACATGGATTCGTCCGCAATGGGCTCTTCTACCATAGTTTCAGTATCAGCACGCGAGAAGTCACACATCAGTTTCGCAAATACCAAAGATTTCTTTGACTTGGATTTTTCAAATTCCAAGTCAAATTCCTGCAGGATAAGAATCCATTTGGAATACTTGCCCCCTAGAAATTGTTTGGTCAAAATATAGATCATAGGGTTACAGTAAAAAATTACGGTAGTTTTGCGTAGTAAGATGTAATGATGAAATCTTTGGACAGCTTGAACAGCTGCTAAGGCCAATTTCTCCACATGGGAATATTTAAGCTCAGTCGGATTCAAAGTTCGACTAAGATAATAAATCACGTGTTCACTATTGAATTCATCTTCCTGAACTAAAACCATCCCGATGGTGGAATGAGAAGCGGCGAGGTACAAGTAGTAATCCTGGTTGTAGTTGGGAGGATGCAATAACGGTGCATGGGTCAATGCATGTTTAAGTGCATCAAAAGATTTTTCAGCTATCTCATCCCAAAAGAATGGAGTATTTTGTTTCGACAACCTGGTAAAACCCTTTGTTATCTTGGCGTAGTTAGGAATGAAATGACGTAAAATTTTTGTTTTCCCTTGCAAACTTTGGAGTTGGCGAAGAGTTGAAGGAGGAGGCAATTTGAAAATAGCTTCAACCTTCGAGGGATCGACATGAATGCCAACTTTTGAAACAAGGAATCCCAGTAAACGACTCGTTTATATACAGAAAACACATTTGTGTGGATTAAACCTAATTCGATAATGCCTACATCTCATAAAGATTGCTCGTAAATGAGTGAGGTGATCAGCTCTACGTAATGAATGGGCAGGTAAATCATCGAGATAAGGTTGCACAATGTGCTTGATGTCATGAAACGCGTAAGAAATAGCTCTTTGAAAAGTTGCATCGGCATTCTTTAATCCAAAAGGTAATTTGCAATAAGCAAATCTCCCCCATGGACAAATGAAAGCTGTTTTTGGTTGATCAGTAGGGAGTATGTTAATTTGATTGTAACCGGAAAAACCATCCATAAAGGAGAAAATTTCACTGCCAGCACAATCATCAATGATTTGGTCGATATAACGAGTTGGGTAATTGTCTTTGGGACAAGCTCGATTAATATCCCTATAAGCGATACATATTCTTATCGTTCCTTGCTTTTTGTTAACAGGAACAATATTCGATACCCAATCCGTTAAGGGAATTGGATAAATGAAACTTGCTTTAAGTAATTTCTCAACTTCTGCTTTAATAGCAGCAGCTTTTCGCGGATGTATCTGATGCAAACGTTGTCGGATAGGTTTAGCATCTGGGTAAGTTTTGATTTCATGAACAACAATTGCTGGATCGATTCCTGGCATCTCTTCGTATGACCAGGCAAACACGTCACAAAATTCTTGAAATAGGGATTTATAAGTTTGGAGTTCATTTTCTGTACAGGAAGCACCTATATGAATGTTTTCAACAATTCTAGGTTTAACTGAAATGTCAATAGGAACTATTCGAGAAATATTTCCCAAATTCAATTTAGAATCAGGATGTTGCAATGGATTCTGTGGTTCTTTGACATAATCAGTAGTAAAAATAGATGAAAAATCATTTTCAAAATGATCAAGCTCAGGTAAAAATGAAGATCGATGATGAAGATCTTCCCATGGTAAATCATCAACATACAAGATTTCACGAATCTATTCATCAGTATGAACAAGCTCGGAAAAAGTTGTTGAATTTGAGGTTGATATTGAAAGTGATTCTCCATGGACCACATTCATTAGATCAATTTCGGTTGAACAAGGGTTGGAAAACGACTGTACAGCCTGATATGCAATTTCATAGGGACTCAAAGGCATCGCATCACCAAATGAATCCACCTTAGACTCAGAAGGTACGATCCAAGTATCATCAATAACAATAGTGTTTGATGAAATCATATGAATGGTTGCAGTAGAAGGCGATACATTAGGAGGAGGAAAGGAAAAAGTTCCTAGTAAACCAGAATCTGTCATCAATCCTACCCCAACATCCTTGTAAGGGATAGTTGTTTTACCGACATGTTGGATACTTTCAGAAGAGGCTGGGTCGGATGAAAAGTAAACTGGTCTATTGTAACGATCTTTCCATTATGAGGAAACTTTATAAGCTGAAAGACTGATGAAACAACAACAGTCATAGCGTAAGACCAACTGTGACCCAAAAGAAGGTTCTAATCTAGAGGGGCATCAACCACTTCCACATCTAGATTAACAATTTTGCCTTCAACCCCTATAGGTAAATCCTATAGAATTCCAAAAGGATGGAACCCATGGCCGTCAAAAGCTTTTAGAATCGTCGGGGATTGATTGAGTGTGGGAGTACCAAGCAATCTCCAACACTGGATCGACATAATACACGTAGAAGCTCCCTCATTAATTACAGTCCTAAAGCAAGGTTCGTTTTTGACTAACACTGGAATTTCGAAAGCCATTTGATGAGGTAAGAAAGGTGTACTATTCTCTAAATCGAAGATTATAAGGTTCGAGTCCTGAATATCAACAAATCCTATAGCCGACAAAAGTAATTTACGCTGTGCTGGGCATGATTGCAGCAACTCCAAAGCTGACATTGCTGAAGGGGAAATAGCAAAGTCTTCAACAATGTTATAATTTTGAGCAGCTCTCACTTGCGGATTGAAAGCTGACTTTCGAAGTATACCTTTAGCATGCGGTTTGATTACTAAGTCTGGGTTAGGTTTCTCGATCTGTAGCAGATCAGAACCAGGAGTTGAAGTTGATGGGTTTGAATTAGAAGATTCTGCTTCCTTACCACCAACAAGACTTTTACTTCCATAATATTGCGACCGTGTCGCAATCCTAACATAGGACATCATCATTATGGGTTCTTTGGAGGCATTTGAGGAAGAACCGACCATCTTACTATCTTGACTAGGAAAAGGATCCTTCAAGACAACAGGCGTTTGAGAACCTTTGACGATTTTTGCAACCTCAACGCGATGAGGGCAGTCTCTTGTAAAATGCTCTTCGTCACAAATGAGACAAGGATAGAGTGGTTTACGTTTCTCGTCAGTAGATTCAGTTTTATCTGATTTCTCTTTCGAAGTTTGTTTATTTTTCTTCTTCCCTTTCTTTTTACCGCCGGATTTTGATTTGGCCGTAGATGATTCTACGACATGAATATTGGCAGGAATTTCAATGGAAGAGTCCCTGTCGGGGAATCTAGTAAAGTTATAATAGGAGAAGAATTCTTTAAAGATTTCTTCTTACTTTTGGTGTTAAATGAACCAATCATACTGTCAGCGGCATGAGACCCTGAAGGAGTTGCAGTTATTTGATTTTGTTTCGGAAGATCGGGGATTTTTCTCGTGTAAAGTACTTGACTGCGTATAAACGAGGTCAAGGTACTGAGCTTGAGAAATTACTTGCTCTTCAGTAACAACTCCTGCCTTAGCTACATCCTCAATGATTTTAGGTAACAATGATTTAACAAACCATTCTGCTAAAATTTGATCCGGAATAAAAACTTTCACTAAACGCCGTCGACGTTGCCATTCATGAATATGATCTGAAATATATGTGGACGTTGATTGTTTTAATGAAGTTAATAATTCCATGCCATTGTCATATCTTACGGGCAACTGAAAATGAGTTAAGAATGAAGTGGCTAACTAACTAAAATTATAAAAAGAGGCTCGCGGTAACTCAATGTATCACTTGGCCGCAAGACCAATCAGAGTGCGTTGAAAAAGACATAAGTGAATTGAATCATCTATAATGGAATTAGATGCACACCAGAGGTGATAAGTCATCACATGGTTTGACGGGTCCTCTCCTGATTTACCTTCAAACTTTGGGATATCACTAGGAAACTTATTCGGCATTGGCTGCCAAAATGGAAGATAATTAATTGGATCGCTCGTAAGGCACGACAAATCAGGCAAGTCCAAAGTTGCAATAAATGGTAACTGACGGTTAGGGTCTCGAAAACCCTAGGTCATAAGACTATCCCCAGGAGGAGGATATCCAAGATAACTTGGAATTGGAATTGAATTTGGGATATTATATCATCCCGGAAAACCAGGATTAACCAGACCGTACTGGGGTTGTTGAGGTTGCTGATAAGTATATATAGGGTATGGTTGATACTGGTAAACTGGGCTTTGAACAACAGGGCTGAATTGGTACTGTCCCTGGTACGGTTAATAAGTGAACTACGGTTGACTTGTGACAACCGTACTTGGACTAGGTTGTCCTGCAGGCATCTGAACCGAATTCTGAATTGTGGGTCCGTACTGAGGTAAAGATGCTTGAGGAGTTGATGCAGGAACAATAGAAACCAGAGCTGTCGATACTCCAGAAGTAGGTGGGGTAGATTGCACAGAAGCTACAGTAGTTGCAGCAGTCGTTTGAGGCGGAGTTCGAGGTGAACTAGGCCCAGACTGATGAGCTACACCAGATGCAAAAGTTTGAATAGTAGGCTGGACAAGTTGCTAGGTTGAACCAGAAACCAAAAGTTGTCTAGATTGAGATGACAACTGCACATTAGGTTGCAAAATCTGTTGAGATTGAGATGGATCCCACACCATGTTCATTCCGGGGTATGGACCCATAGAAGGTTGAGCATATTGAGGACCATAACTGGGTTGAGCATAGGGCTGATAATTCAAAGGTACATTTCTAGCTCCTTGAACAAATGATTGACCTGAAGGTGGTTGGAAACCTTGGGTTGGGTACTGACCTTGAGGTTGATAACCTTGAGGCACGTACTGAAACTAGGGTTGACCTTGAGGTATATATTGATACTGGGGTTGACCTTGAGGTATATATTGAGTCTGGGGTTGACCTTGAGGAATGTACTGTCCCGAAGGTATGTACTGTCCTTGAGGTTGCCCCCCAGGTGATAACTGACTACCTTGAGGTTGCCCCCCAAGCGATAATTGAGTACCTTGAGGTTGCCCCCCAAGCGATAATTGACTACCTTGAGGTTATGGATTTGGAATAGTACCAAAAATCATAAGAATTTCTTCTACACTCAACGGTTTAGTTTCATTATTACCAGTTGATAGCCCATGTTCATTGGGTTGAGGAGATGCTCCTGAAAAAGTACCAGTGAGTGACTAATACCTAGAAGGAACAGAAGGACCGCCATATAAAATTGTTTCTGGTGATTGGGAAAACACGGATGACTGTCTCGACATATTCAAAGGAGGTTAATAACCTCTAGCTGTTGGATGAAAAGGAACTTGAGGTGGTGAAAAACTAAGACCCAAATTTTCTAAAAAGTTTGTCAATGAGAGGTACCAAGCGTCCCTCCTAGGAGGACTATATAAAATTGATTCACGTTCCATAAGTTCTAAAGTTGGTTGATTTTCAGGGAGACTTAAATCTTCTTTTGGACTAACAAGTTCTTCAATAGCAATAAGTCCCGAAGGAATATTTTGGGTAATGATCCTTCCTACCCTAGGTGAACCAGGACCACTAGAAGTTGGAGAAGCAAATCCTGAGGATGGAGTAGCAGCAGGTTCAGTTTCAGGGTCAGAAATTTTAGGTTCTTCAGCTAATTCACTAGTAGAAGAAACACTATCAGTAACTTCAGAAAATGAAATTGGTTCAGAAATATATTATGTTTCTTGAACTTGATAATCAGGATGAACAACTAAAGAAGATTCTCTATCTTCCAGTGACCCAAATTACTGTCACTAGGAGTTACAAGAGCTTGTAGCCCTTCAAGCTGGCTTGGTGAATACTCGGGAGGTTGTCCCCGAAGTCTACAGGATTGTCTCGGTAATTTAGCCACGATTAAATATTTTAATTACTCCACACGCAAACAAAGAAAAATCTCAATAAAACCACCTAAAGTCTCTAAATAACCAAACAATTTGAATCACATGCTTAAAAAATCTAGGAGTTCAAACCAAACACAAACAGTAACTTTCCGTACCAAAAACACTAGTTGGTGATGAAATCCAATGTCGCAGAATTCAATACAGAAAGGGCGGTTGGAACAGTTACCCTGACAACCTGCTTAATGAAACAGACTGGCACAAGTTTCTTCACTAAACCGTCTTGAGTGAAGAGAACTTAAGCATATAATTTCTGATACGCAGAATTATATAAAAAAATATTTTATTAAAATGATGAATAGATAGATGATGAATGTTTACAATGGGTTGCCTGGCTTATATACCGCCATGGGCACCCTTTGGGAAAGGGCATGATCTTATGATCATGCCCTTTCGTCTAATTAAAATTAAAATTAAATAATAAACCTAAAGTTAACTAATTTTTTACATAATGTTGCCTTCCTCTCGAAAGAATGCTTTGTCCTCAAAGCATAAGTAACGACGGATGTTGTTGAAGAATGATTCATTCTCCCAGAAAGCGTCTTCTTCGGGTAAGTCCTTCCACTTGATCAGATATTCCAAGATGATCAAGGTCCCACACTTTAAAAGGTCTTGGATTAATCTCTCAAGTTTCGTTTTTTGGTGATGTGGATATTGGTATGGCTTGATGTTGATAGGGTCTGACCCTGCCTTGACTTCTATTGTATGCTCAATTTCCCTATTAGGCGGCCTCTTCATAGGTAGGTCTTGAATTACTTTTTCATGCTTCCGAATCAGATCTTGTATCCCTAGTGACTCTTCTCTAGTCATATTTGCAAATAACATTTCTAATTGGTGACATCGTATTGCATAAGCAGGTGCTCTTCTTCGACTCAGCGTCATCATCTGAAATGATGATACAACTTGATTTTCTGGTGCTTGGAATCCGTGTAGTTTGTACTTCTGACCTCCCCATTTGAATTTTATAAATTGTACTTGATGGTTGGCGGCATAAGTGCCTAAAGTTCGTAGCCATTGGATACCTAGGACTACATCTACTCCTCCTAACGGTACCGTGAAGAATGGAGACTCTAGATTAAAGTCTTGAATCTGCAAATTGACCTTATGGCATTTCCCTACCTTTTCAATCTTCTTACCATTAGCTACCATCACTTTCATGTTTGGTAAGGGAAATGAAAAAATATTGAGTCTCCTTGCCACGGTTGCATCTAAAAAATTGTGTGTGCTACCTGAGTCGATGAGAACCACTACGTTGTTCTTCTTTATGTGTCCTTTTAACTTTAAAGTCTGAGGTTGTGATATACCTGTCATAGCTGATAATGACACTTGCGGAATACTTCCGTCATCTAATTCTGGTGAGAATTCTGGGGTGTCTTCTGTGTCTTCTATGTCATAATCTTCACTGTTTGAATCATTGGTTGCTTCACAATTATATAGGTTCTTTGGTTCTTTTCCTTTAGCACATCTATGTTTGGGGTCCCACTTCTCACCACAGCGCTTACATTTACCCTCTTTTATCCTTTGCATTTCCACATTAGATTTTTCATCTTCATGACGATGTGGTGGAACATATCTTGTATTATTTGAGTCCACATACTGGGGTATCCTTCGTCTTGCATAAGTTTTTTCCGGTTTTGACCAAAATATTGGTTCAGATTTCTTTTCGACTGTTTTTGCTTTTTGTCTTGCTACTTCTATAGATGTAATGTCATGCATCTCAAGTTCTGCTTGTAAATGGGTTTTGAGTCCCGAGATGTATGACTGAATTAGACGAGATTCTGATAACCCAGGTACTCGTGTTACTAAGGTCTCCCATTCTTGAGTGTATTCGTCCACACTTCCTTTTTGTCGTAGTTTGATGAGTTTTGAAAAGAACTCTTCTTCCTTTACACCTTGGAATCTTTTGAAGAATGCATCTTTAAATTTCCTCCAGCTAATGACGTGTGTTGTCTTTTTCCACCACATATACCAGTTATATGCTTCTCCCTCCATTTTCATGGATGCATGCCTGAGCTTTTTGTCATCGTCATTGATGTCATATATCTCAAAGTATTCTTCTGCTTTATTTATCCATGCAACATTTTTTTTTTCGTTTCCATCGAATTTAGGCATCTCAACTTTTTCCCTTCGATGCTATGTTGCTAATGGTTGAGCGAAAAAAGGGTGTTGATTGGTAAAGTTATCCTAGAGTTGCTTGTTTGTAAAGGATGTGTTACTCGCTTCTTGGTGGGGTGTCGCTGATTTTTTTGGGGATTCAACTTTTTCATGAGAGTCTGTAGACTTTGTTGAATCTGACGAGATGTGTTCTTGATTCTCTTCACCTTCTTTTAGTAGTTGTTCAAGTGTACAATTCGACCTTTTACACATAATTTTCAGCATTGTTAAGACCTCTCTGATGCTTGCTTCTGTTTGGACATGGTAATTTTCCATCTTTATTTCTATTCGATTTGTCGTATCGTGAAGATTTTTGATTTCATCAGCTTGCTCCCCAAGCTTGATCTGGAATTCATTTAATCTTTTACTGACCTTGTCGTGGTTGCTATTTATCTTATGCTCCGCGTCCAACAATTTTTTTTGGAAATCCGCCATTGTCATTGTCGACATTGAGCGGGTTTGCGGTGGCGTGTATTTATTTGCCAGCTAAAATGTTTTTCCTCTCTCTTTTTTTTTTAGCAAAAATAAATTTTATATATATAACTTTTAATTAATTAAAATAGATTTAATTAATTAACTAACTTATATGTATATAACTTTTAATTAATTAAAATAAATTTAATTAATTAAATTAACTTTTATATATATATATATATATATTTAATTAATTAAAATAAAAATTAATTAAATTATATGTATTATATATAATATAATTATATATATATGTTAGCTATATATATCATATGTCACGTTATATCTATATATCTATATATATATATATATATATAGATATATATATATATATATATATATATATATATATATATATATATATATATATATATATATATATATAGATATATATTATATAATATATGTCACGTTATATTTATTTCAAGTCTTTGCCGACCGTCACGTCCCCCGATGGGGTCATCTCCGGCAGCGAATGACACTTACAGCAGACCGATTAATATAATCGTGGTGGCAGAGCTCCCGCAAAGGTTATTCCACGCAGCTACAGGTCACCCTCGCTGAATCACCGCAGAGATTTATTCTGCGCAGCCGCGGGTCCACCACACGAACCACCGCAGCTGGTTTGTATGAGGTTTTGGTCACCCGGAAACCAAGTGTGAGCTGCAGAGCTGAGACCATGTACGAAAGGAATGTCAAACAACGGAAGTTTGAATAGGAATGAAGACAGGGACGTGGGTACAGATAGCGTTGGGGTGGATGGGTTTGTGTGGAGAATTGTATGGCGGAAGAAAAATTGGCATGAACTGCAAAGATGGACTATAAACACAACAAAAGTGGGGGATAACTAACCCGCTCTGATACCAATGAAGCATATAATTTCTGATACGCAGAATTATATAAAAAAATATTTTATTAAAATGATGAATAGATAGATGATGAATGTTTACAATGGGTTGCCTGGATTATGTACCACCATGGGCACCCTTTGGGAAAGGGCATGATCTTATGATCATGCCCTTTCGTCTAATTAAAATTAAAATTAAATAATAAACCTAAAGTTAACTAATTTTTTACATAACAAGAACCCCCTAGAGAGTCCAAGTGAGTCTAGTTGACGTCTGCTCCAGGTACAGTGGGATCTTCCCTCCACTGTCACCTTAGGAAAGAATCCTATAGATTATGGTCACTATGGTTACCAACAGAAACAAATATACCTGGGGGAACAATCTACGATCCGATACACACGCAAAGGCAGAGTAACAAAGCTCAATCCCCTTGAAGGCTCCTTGACATAATCCAAGGTTTACCAACAAGTGACCCCAGGCTCCTCGACAATGGTCAATCCGAGGTTTACCGTTTTTAATACGTGTATATCTGCTATCGTTCCCAATGAGGAAGGATTGATTACCCCACTAGTTCGGATATGATTTCGTGCTTGACTCCTTTAAGATGAGCTTCCCAGAGCATAGATGTAACAATTGGAATTTATTTCCTCCCGCAAGATATAGCTAATTGTTTGTTTTAACTATCTTGGAGAGTTAATTACTCCCTACTCCAAGATACTAGCCTAAGCTATGTTGGTGATAAGAGCCCTAGAAATAAAAAGATTACTAGATCAATTTTACTTTAAGTGTTATTTTTATGGTTGTTTCTTAAGTCAAAAGGTATGGAGATGAAACTTTATGGTGTGAAGACTCGACTCCAAAACACTAAAAATGCACCTAAGATGATCAACAATTCTTTTTCTTCAATAAATTTCTAGCTAAAGAAAGAGTTGAGAATGCAATTATTTGAAAACAAATCTTTCTTCAACATATAAATGAAAAGAAAATCTTTTTTGTCTTTTTCAATAAACTCAAAAACGAGACTACTAACTATGCTCATGAAAAAACCCTTTTCTTTTTCAACACTCAAAAACTACAGAAAACAATTTCTTTCAAAAGAGATTCTAAAATTTCTAGAAAACACTCAAAACTATAAAAAACTATGCTTGAGATCTAAAAATTTCTAAAAATCTAATTGAAGTAAAAGCTCAAAAATTTCCTTTTTGAGGACGTTTTACTTAGTTATTCAGCAAACTAAGGACTAATTCGTTCATAATAACAAATTAAACAAAAAACACCCAGCTACGTTTTCTTTTTAAAAATGAAATTCAAAACTTTCCAACAAATTTTTTCAAAGCTTTGCTAAGAGAAAACGAGATCTATTTCTCAACAAAGGCAGATTTTACAAATCAGTCAGACTCATCAAGAAGACCAAAAAGACCAGGGTAATCTGAGGTTTCTTAGACTTCTAATCTTTGAGTTACTACAAAGACCAAGCGAAAATCAAACCAGGCACGCAAAACTTCTAGAAAATCACCTAAAACCAAAATTCCAATGGAATTCACTTACAAGAATTTTCTGACAAGACACATGTAGATCTGGGCAGAGGCTAAAAAATGTAAACAAATCCTAAGCTTAACTGGATGAAAAGATTTTAGGTTTTTCAAAAATTTGACAGGGTTCGCAGGCTTCTGGTATAACCAGATGCGGTACCACTCTGTGTAGTAAAGCAACAGTGCGGGGATGTCCGCACTGTGTTACAAACAGAACGTGCGGTCCTCTTTCAAAAACGTGAAAAAACAAAAAAAAAAATTCAGAATCTAAAACCTACCCAAACCACACACATCAAGCAAAAAACCAGAAACAAGAAAAAGTTTCTCAAGTCAAAGTAAAAGTAAAGGAAAAAACCAAAATTGAAGTTCCCCAGTGGAGTCGCCATTTTGTCGACTGGATAAATCGTTCTTATGGACAAGATCGATCTCCTTAGTATCAACTGATATCTTAACAAGCAGAACAAGAAAATCTACCTTTCTCTAAATATTACGATTTATAAATAAAAACCAAGAGGTGTTTTAGACCCTACGTTAAGTCCAACGCTAGTTTGTGGTAGCCACGCTTCGACCGTCCGAATGAGTTTCCTTTTGAGAACGTGCAAACACAAACAAGCACACATCAAATAACACCTGAATAGCCAATATAATAAATCATATTCATCATGGTGATCAAGGAATCCATAAAATAAACTATAAAAGACACCTTATTGAGAAAAATAAACTTGATTGTATTAACTTTGAACAAAGAATAACTTTACAACCTTTGGTGCCTTGATGTTGTACAAGCTCCTTCCAGGGTCCAAGAAAGAATTTTTCAAGGCTTGACATGAAGAGCTAAGGTTTAAGACTTGCAAAGGAGGAAAGTATGAGTGGTGATAGACTCACACTGATTGCAGAATGTCATGGTGACAATATTTTGTGCAACAGTTGGCTTGACTCATGGGGGACTTGAACCCTTCATCACACGATTTACATAACACTTCATAGCATGGCCATTGCCAATTGAGCGGATCCCTTAATAACATCATAATTTCTAATCGAGTTGCCACTTATAAACATCACATTTAACAGTTGAGTTGCCCCCTATTAACATGGTAAATTCCATTTACACTATCCCCTATGGTAAAACATTTCCAGTTTAAAAATAATTAAAAAGTAGTGTTAAAAATAAAAATAAAAAGATAAATAGAAGAAATAAAATTAGAAATAAAAAATATTTTTTTTTTACTAAAATCAAATTTAAAAAAATGCATTGAAAATAATTATTTAAAGAAAAACTATTTTTGCTTGGCTAAGAGCTCATCTTACTCAGACGTAAGGAAACATGTTAATGACCCAAGACCCATAAAGATTTGGCAAGAGTGAAATCCTGCCTTCTTACAAACCACTAGCAGGTAATTCTAGTTGGCATGATATCTAAGAGTTGTTAATGTCACTGGAGTATTTACCATAAGACAAACTTAGCATGATTCTGATTATTACATGTGCAACAATGCATCCAATTACATCTCAGAAAATTCTACAGAACTTGGTGCCCAGAGAAATCAAAGCATGCTGTAAAACTTAAATTTGTGCGTTCAGGCTATAAGTCTGTTTTAGAATCTCAGATTTTATAAACATCCAAACCATCCAAAGTTTCAGCGATATCAAAGGACTGAAAATACATTAAATTTAGTGACAAAAAAATTCATAAATTTTAAAACAGGGGTGTATAGAGATTGAACACGTCATCACTTTTAGATTTATTAGTGCTGTTTAGAGTGTTTGGAATGTGAATTAGGTCTGGACAATGCCATCCAGATTTGCATTCTAATGCACCAACAATGTATAATTATGCTAATAAAACCATCCAACCATTTAACATTGTTGAATTATGTATCTGCGGAAGGTCTTCTAGCTTGGTGTCTTAGCTATGGAGATATTGTTTTGCCTCTTCAGGAGCTTGCGTGTGACATGCATGACATGCAAGCTATTTATAACTTCTTTCTTATGTTTAAGAACAGAAGGCATGAGAGAAGTAAGTTAATTTATGTGACTTATCTTTTGTAACTTGACGATTTAATCTTAGCCTTTGATCTAGGCCTTAATGAAGTTATAAACTGAGCTTAATAAAAGAGCCTAAGACACACAAACATTATTGAGCACTTGAGCAAGTGATTTGCTAAGTGAGAAGACTCAACTTGACCAAGAAGATTCAAGATGACGTTGACGAGATTTTGGGAGGAAATCTAGAGGTCGAATTGGAGGAAGAAGGAGGCCGAGTTACAGGTCTTCTTATTAGCTATAATTTCCTGTGTATTTCTTTGTGGGTCTGACCCATATCTTCTGAGTTAATAAAAATTTCAGAAGGGTTTTGTGGGTGAATTTTTCTGCTGTACCTGTCATTGATCTCTCACTTATTTCTGCTACAAAATTACCTATTAACTATCTATTGAGGGACCAAGTCCCCTAGGGTTTTGGGTCAACACCCTAGTAGAGCGGGGGTTATCTACAGTAAAAAAAAGGCATTCCGCACAGCCATGATACTTAAATAAGCAAACTACGTGAAAAACGGCTTCGGCGAGTGATGATGGTTTACGAACCATAACATGATGGGATCGACCCTATGGCAAGTGTATCGACAAATGGAGGCTAGTATGCATAATGCAACGGAAAAATGGCTTTCCTAACCTATATGCCAGTGAGAAAATGAAACATGCCATGATGGGTTAGCAGTCATGGAACCGACTCGAAACTGTCAAAAAAGCGTCCATAATGTCCTGAAAAACAAACCATTCTTGACATTCCAAGCTCCCAAGTTAAAAGTTACATGAGACAAAACAAAATCAAGTTTTGAAAAAATTTGACATTTTCAAAGCTTATAAAATAGTTTTTTGACTCACCATTGTTACCATTTGAGTTGAGAGCACAAGGAGTGGAGAAAAAGAAGCAAGCTTTGCCTTTTGCCGAATCCGACTGTTCAAATCTTCCCAAAATCACCAGGTAACCCCCAAACTTGTCTTGCATCAATTTGTGATTGGTTTTAAGAATTTTAATTAAAGTTTGACTATTGAATTTATGTCAATTTTTTTTTTTGCGGCATATACGAGTGTTGGCTATATGCAACCTGCGTACATACGTAGGCCCTAGACACCACTGTGTATGAAACAGACCTGCGTCTACGCCGTTTAAACTTCAAAACAAAAAACTAGCGGTCCAAACTTTTTTTTTCCTCAGGATGCCAGTCACCTGGAGGGAAGGGGAGCATGCCACTGTTGATGATGAGGTTATGAACGATCAACAAGCCTTGGATTCCTTAAGAGGATGCGGTTTGCTAAATTTTTTCAAAATGCCAAATATGAAGGCAAATACTCGCTTGCTTGAAATGCTCATTCACTACTGGAGCGTCGAGGACGACTCATTCATGATTTATCAAATGCCACCGAGGATAAAGATTGAGGATATCTATTTCATCGCATGCCTTTCTTCGATAGGAGAGGTAGTACATTCTATGAGCTGATCACGAGGTAGCTTTCTATCGAGGACTATGTGCATATATATTGCCCAGGCCATCCAAAAAAGATTGGAAGCCAAATTCCAGTCAAGCATGTATAGAGTTTGTCATTGAGGATCATCCTGTTAACTATAGCCAGAGTGAATGGATCAACTTCCTTACACTAGGCTTCACGACTTTCCATGAGCTTGGCGATAGACTGTCTCACCACAGTATTTGATTGGTGTACTCCTCTTCTCACCAACTTGAAGAGCCAACTATCATCTATCAAAAAGGGCCAAACCAAAAAATTTGGGTATGGGACCATTCTATGGTCCTTCTTTTTCAAGAGGGTGCCAGCGCTATGCCCTAGAGTACCAGTTCCGATCAGTAGCCCGCGAGATCCACAGATGGGCAGGTGCACTGATCTGATGAAACGACTAGGAGGTGGGGACGTATCGCGGACAGCTTTTGACTATGATTTCTTCTCCTGGTGGGAGCAGCAGATCATTACAGTGGATGATTACCCCTATGCCGGCTTGGACTTCCAGGGAGATCCTGATCTAGCATTACCACTAGCCGCGACATGGGGCGATATAGGTAACTAATTCTTTTGATTTTATGATTTTTATGATTTTTCAAATATGAAAATGAACTTGAAAAATATTTTTGATGGGATTCAAATGACTAATGTAATGATCATATTCCAGATATTGGGCCAGTACGACCAGATGGTTTCCCACGGCATGGATGTCGCAGTCGAGGTGCTGAAGAGGCGGCTGCCGATACGGAGCGACTCCTATACACAGTTCAACGGAACTTAGTCAGATTAACTCACTGAGTACCGATGAAGGCTGTAGAGGATCTCCCTATAGACATGCAGAGTCACATGGTTGGAATGCCACGGGACTGGGTTCGGACTCTTAGGCGTGTGGTCAAAGCAGTGGTCACCTACTTAGCCACTCATCCTGAGCTAGGGCATTAGATGTACCGGACATGATTATAGGGAATTTGAGTCCCAATTTTTGTATATTATTTTGGACATACTTATGTACATTCAGGATGTTTTATGATATATATATATACAATTTCGACTTTTTGATGCTTTATTTTATTGTGATGAATGAATGATGTGCCAGTCTAAAGCTTGATTAGCAATAGAATCTGCTAACCAATTATAGGATCTTGGAATGTGAAAATAAGTAATGTAAGTAAATGATCTTTGCAACACCCTCACTCTTAAATATTGGAAATATAAACATGGATCCCTTACCCGATAAATGTTATTCAATTGTGACACTATCAGTTGTGAATCAAGATAAACTACCAATGAATCGATTCCATAAGAAATAGCTTCAGATAGTAAATTAATGACGACAGTATACTTAGACATATTATTTGATGCAGGACCAATGCATACTCCCCTTGACACCATCAACTGACCAGTTGGATAGTAGATCACCCAAGCTGCAGAAGCGAGGTTCCGAGTGTGTTGACTAGCACCATCGGTGAATCCAAAATAGACCAAGTCATCCATCAACACCTGCCACAGCAGATCAAAAAATGTTGATATCAAAAACTCCCTATGAGATATGTACAAAAATAAAAAATGTACAAAGAAGCCATTGCCTAGTTGCTACTTAAGCAAAGTACTTCTTAAGGTAGAGCCCATTTCGGGGCTCTGCCAACTTGTTTCCTTCAAAATCGACTAACTCATATGCCCCTTTTTCTAAAACTCGTTTAACTATAAAAGGGACCATACCACATAGGCTTGAACTTACATGCCCCCAAGGTGTTTTTATCTTGGTCATAGACCAAGACAAGGTCACCTTCAGAAAAGACTCGAGGACAGACAACTTTATCGTACTGAGTTTTAACCCTTTTCTTATGAACCTCATTAATTATGGTGGCATCTCGACTCTCATCAAGATGTTCGAAATGAAGGAGGTGCTCTTCGAGACTCGAAGTCTCGGGGAGAAGCTCAACAGCCAGTTTAAGAGATGGAATTTCACATTCAAAGGAAAATATAGATTCTAATCCATAAACTAACTAAAAAGGTGTAAAACCTGTGGCAGTCTTTACCGAGGTTCGGTATGCCCAAAGAGCCGCATACAACATAGGATGCCAATTGGACCGATTTTTGTCGATCGTCCTTTGCAGGATCATGTTAAGGGTTTTGTTCACAGCCTCGACCTATCCATTGGCCTAAGGATAATATGGAGACGATTGCTCCTGCCGGAAACCCAATTTAAGAGCCATTTCAGACATTAGTTGGTTCTAGAAATGACTGCCATGGTCAGTGACAATCTCTCTCATGATAACAAACCTTGAGATAATTTGATTGAAAAGGAACAATGCTGCTGTTTCACTATTGTTTTTATAAGTGGGCATGGCCTCAACCCACTTCGTGAAGTAGTCTACAGCCACGATAATGTACTTGTGATTCACTGCTGAAGGCGGATTACAAGTTGTAAAATCAATAACCCACTTAGTAAAAGGACCGACAGTGACAATGGGGAAAAGAGGAGCTGGATGTGTGTGCATCTTTCGAGTATAAACTTGATAGGGGTGACAACATTTGAATGCTTCAACACAATCTTTGAAGAGCGAAGGCCAAAAGTAGCCAGCACGTAAGATACACTGGGCTGTAGCAAATCCTGAAAGATGACCACCATAAGCTCCACTGTGGCAATCATTGAGCACTGACTCTACTTCCTCTAAGGTTAAACAACGCCTAAGGATTGAATCAACCCCTCGAAGATATAACGTATCACCAACGATGACATATTTTTTAGCCAGGTGATGTAATTTTTGACGTTCATCCTTAGAGAAAGTAGAGGGAAACTTCGAAGTCTGGAGATAGACAATGATATCTCCATACCAGGGGTCTAGTGAAGAGATGAGGAATAAATGTTCGTCGGGAAAACTTTCCTCATAAACAGTATCCTCTCCACAAGGTAGCTCGGAAATTAACTCTGCGAAAACCAAAGATTTCTTAGACTTGGCGGACAAGAAATTGAGATCAAATTCTTGTAAAATGACAATCCATCGATTGTATTTGCCCCCAATCACTTGCCTACTAAGGAAAAATTGGAACGGATTGACTGCCGCTAAGACAAAAGTTTTGCGTAGCAAGATATAATGGCGAAGCCGCTGGACAGCATGGACAGCTGCCAAAGCCAACTTCTCAACATGAGAATAGCAAAGTTCAGGACCTACCAAGCCTCAACTCAAGTAATAAATCACATGCTCTATGATAGCATTGTCTTCCTGAACGAGAACCATACTTATGGTTGATTCTGCAGTGGTGAGATTTAAAAGGAAATCCCTACCATAATCCGGTGGACTCAAAAGCGGGGTAGAGACTAATGCCTTTTCAAGGCATCGAACGACTGTTGCGTAAAGTCATCCCATATGAATGGAACTCATTTTTGCAGCAAACGCATAAACCCTTTAGTGATCTCAACATAATTCGCTATAAACCTTCTTAAGAAATTAGCCTTCCCTTGAAGACTTTGAAATTGTTGAATAGAGGACGGGGGAGGTAACTGAATTATTGACTCTATCTTGAAGGGATGAACACGAATCCCTTCTGTTGACACAATGAACCCTAACAACCGACCTGATGTAACCTCGAAAACACATTTATTTGGATTCAACCGGATCTTGTAAAAACGACATCGTTCAAAAACCAATCGAAGGTGATTAGGATAATCGATTCACTTTCAAGAACGAGCAGCTAAATCATCCATGTATGCTTCGATGACATGCTTGATGTCATGGAAAGCGTATGACATGGCCCACTGAAAGGTCACTCCAACATTTTAAAGAATGAAAGGCATATTTTTGTATCCAAAGGTACCCCAGGGACATATGAAAGCTGTCTTGTGCTAGTTTTCTGGACGGATAGATATTTGATTATAACCGGGGAATCCATCCATGAAGGAAAAAATCTCATTACTCACACATTCATCAACTATTTGATCAATAAACGGTGTGGGGTAATTATCTTTAGCACAAGATTTGTTCAAATCCATAAGGTCAATGCATACACGAATTATTCCTTGCTTTTTATCAATTGGAATTGGATTAGAAACCCAATCCATAAGAGGAATAGGGTATATAAAACCCACCTTGAGCAACTTCTCTACTTCAGCTTTAATAGTTGCTGCATTCCTAAGATTAATTCTCTGAAGCTTTTGACAAATCAGCTTAGGGTTTTCATACGCCTTTATCTCATGCTGAATGATGGATGGATCAATACCAGACATTTCTTCATAAGACCAAGCAAATACATCCTGAAACTCTTTGAAGAGGTCGTTGTAAATTTGAATCTCTTCAGGGGAACACTCGGCTCCGATGAAGGCATTTTATATCACACTAGGGTTCCTAGAGATGTTTATGGGTACGGTTTTTGAAATGACCGACATGTTACCTTCGGCACGAATGTGTGCTGGAGCCAAAGGGTTTGAAACCATACAAACATCGCTAGTAAGCAGATTGGAAAATCTGGACTCTACCTCTCACAACGGGGGAAGAAAATATGAACAATGGTGTAAGTCTCCCCAAGGTCGATCTACACCAGCCATTGCTTCTATGATCGCTTCTTCCGATGGTAAAACTGTATCTAAGCAGTTCATAGCGGAGGTAGAATCAAGGGTCCAAGCTGGGGCCACATCACCATCTAACTCCTCTTCAGAGAAAGGAGTAGAATGGTTGTCTGCAGAGTTGATGATAAACTGATATCTAAGCTTTGTTGCAGACATAGGAAATGCCATTCCACCAACTTGTCCCTCATCTAATGTGGTCGTAGGCGAAGGCAAGGTCCAAGGGTCTGAAAAATAATGAGTTCAGAGGAACTCTTCCTATGAAGACTCCTTGGATGATGAAATGACATTGATTCTAGCAATAGGAGAGGGAAAATAAAATGTTCCCATCAATGAAGAATACATCCCAACTCCTAGATTCTTAGTAGGCAGATGGGGGTTATCCACTAAGGGAACAGTAGAATTAGAAGTTGCTCGAGGATCAACTAGAGAATAATCCAATTGATCAACCTTAACAATTTTCCCCTCATAAGGAAAGAAAATGACACGAAATAGAGTCAAAACAATGACATCCATTTCATAGATCCAGTTCCTTCCTAAGAGGAGATTGTAATCTAGGTTAGCATCAATGACTTATACTTCAATATTAACGACCTTTCCTCCAACACATATAGGAAAGGTTGGGATAATCCCATGCAGCCTATGAGAATGCCCATCAAATGCTGTCAGGAGGGTAGGTGAAGGAATAACCGAAGGAGATCCAATGGCCTTCCAGCATGATATAGACATTACAGAGGTGGAAGCCCTCTCATCTACAACTGTTCAAAAAATATTAGTTTTTCGATAAGTAGACTTGATTTGAAAAGCCATATGATGAGGAAGTTGCTTTTTGACATTAAGCATGTCAAAAGTGAGCACTAAGGAATTATTTGGATCAACTGCCCCTATCGCCGAAAGCAAAGCACTTCATTGAGTTGGAACTATTGGAGGACCTCTAAAGCGGACATAGTGCATGGACTCGAAGCCAGATCCTCAACAATGGAGTAATTTTGGGCGGCCCTAACATTAAGGTTGATAGTCGCGCATTTAGCGGAACCTTTCGGTATCCGAGGTATATTCTCGACAGAGGGTCACTCAATATGAAGTGGGTCGACAGTTCCGAGAGCAGATTTGTCCTTGGATGTTTCAGTTTCACCATAATCACGTGACTGAGTGGCCACATTAACATGAGAACCCATCATGAAAACATTCGATGATTTATCCCCTTCCTAGTTGCCCCCTATAGAGGTACTAGGATTTGAGTTTGTGCCAGCAAGCAACTGCTACCCTTGGGGAAAAGGGTTAGTTAACACAGCTTGAGAGCTAGAAGACCCTTGTTGCACTAACAAGCACTGAGCATCTTGAATTTTGGGGCAGAGATGAGTCAAATGGTCTCCATTGCATAACTTGCATGGAAACTTAACTTTCTTTTTGGACTGCTTTCCACCCTCACCAACACTATTGCTGGGTTTGTTTGTGTCAGCTTTCCCATCTCGACTCTTCTTCTTACCTCATCCTTTCTTCTTCCCATTGGAATTTTGATTTTGTTTAGGGTTGGAAGATTGGACGACATTAATGGAAGAGGGTTGGGAAGGCGAAGAGTTAGACGATGTGACCTGATTGGTAGGAGCAGTTTGTAATGACAACTACTACAATTGGCTCAACAGGTTCACCACATTGGTGTCTATTGCTCCAACGATACCATCTGCATGAGGATCTGTATTTGATTTGTTTATATCAACCTTAGTCCTAGTAGCATCAGGCAAGATTTTCTGAAGAATCCTAGACTAAGAGTAGATCAATTCTAATTGCTAGGCCCGAAGAATAGCTTGCTCTCTAGAATAGACTCCGAACAAAGAGACATCCTTGGAAATCTTAGGTTGTAACGATTTCAAGAACCATTCGAGACGGTATTTAGGCGGAATTTCAGCTTTAATGAGCCTCTTTCTATGTCTCCATTCTTGAATATGATCAAGGATGTGAGTTGCTGTATCCTGATGGAAATTGGCCAGAAGTTCAGTTCCAGCATCATAACGGACAGGAAACTGGAAACGGTTTAGAAAAATGTTCGCCAAATCGACGAAAGATGTAAAGCTGCCCCTTGACAACTCTATATACCACTTGGCTGCATTGCCAGTTAAGGTGCATTGAAAAAGTCTCAATCTAACCGAGTCATCGATGAGGGAGTTTGATGAGCACCACAAATGGAATGTGGTTACATGGTTGCCCAGGTCTTCACCACCCTTCCCCTCGAACTTTGGAATATCCGATGGGAGTTTGGTTGGGACCAGAGGCCAAGCCAGATTGTATCTGATTGGATCATTTGTTAATTTCGTGAGATCTGGCAAATTCAATGTTGCTAGAAAAGGAAGCCTAGGAGGACCTTGGGGATTCCACCTAGATTGGGTGGAGTTCCCAAAGTTCTTAAAGATTGGCCTAGATTTTGAAAGGCACCAAGCTGCCCAAAGTAACTAGCAGAACCCGCTGAACCAAAAGGTTACCCTTGTGGTCCAGCAAAACTCGGAGTTTGGCCAACTCCAACCGAAACACCTCCAAAACAAGTGAAGTTCCCTCCTAAAGAATTATAAGGAGTCGATAACCCTTGATAAGGATTCCAAGCGGTAGCTAAAGGAGGAATACTTCGAAACAAACTAACTGTGGAGTATGACGTATTCCCTTGTTGGCCAAAAAGTGGATTCCTAGTTCCTATGCCACTAACCACAGGGTTAGTCCAACCTTGAAAGGGATTATTGCCTTGACCTATAGAAGAAAAAGGCATAGATCCTATCGTCTGGTTGGAATGTGGTATATGACCACTTCCAAAAGGAAAACCCTGAAATGAAGCCGATCCACTCATTATGGATGTGGAGGCACTGAACGGAATTGATGGAATACCCTGTGACTGGGTGCCAAATGGGAAGAATCCAGAACTGGATGCATGTGCTTGGGAACTTCCACTCGTCGACGGAATGGAAGTAGACCCAAAAAAAGATGTGCTAGCAGTAGACCCAACTAAATATGTGGAAGGGATGGAAATTGTTCCTCCCCCTTGTACTGATATAGGAGTTTGCGTGCCTGTAGCACTTGTGGTTGATGTCATGCTCCCAAGAGTGGTCATCGAAGGGATGTGTGTGATGTGACCTAGACTTGAAGGTCTATGTGTCAGAGTCCCAATGTATACTACTACATCCGGATGGTCAGAAGAAAGAGGAGAATTCAGAGCTGCTAATGGCTCTGAGGGTTCTTCTACCTCAATATTATCTTCCAACTGTAAGAGGACTCGAGAGAGAACTAGAGTGTTCCTCTCTAGCTCTGTGGTAGTACTAGGTCTGTCTTGTACATGAATGCCCCCAAGCAGAGGATCAATCCCCGATGCATCGACTGCCACTAGGTGAAAACCACTGGCAATATTGCCTCTGCACCTTCTAGTAGAAGGATCTAAACTTGGTGGTGAAAGGCCATGAAGTCTTCGAGACCATCTAGGCGATCGGTCAGCCACTTTGATTTTTTATTAAGATCTAATTAAAGACTCAAGAAAAAATGAAATCTAGGCCAACTAAGAGCACAGAGCACACACTAAAAAAGTCCCTAAAATATATCAGCCAGTCAAACAACTTTCAAGTATTTCCGCTCCAGGTGATGAGGATTGGACACCAAAATACAAGGTAGTGAAGTAGGGGCCTTTCGAAGATAGTTTGGGATAATGACGACCCAGGCCTACCAATGAAGGTATCAGAGGAAGTTACGCTGACCTCCAAACAACAGCCTATGCCGGTGTAAGCCCCAAAGCTTCGTAAGGGTGCCCTCCAGAAGTACTGTTGAGAGTGATACAACATCGACCTTAGGTGCCACGAGATTCGCATCTGCAGCCACCTGGGTAGATGCCTAGGATGAGCAACTAAGGTTACCAACTCGTGTCAGAAGCCAGGCAGAACAATCTTGAGGTAAGAATCGACAAGTAGGAGATGGGGTATCTCCTCTTCCTTATCTTCAAAAACGCTCGTGCTTAACTCCTAGATCTGGAGCTTGCCTAGTCTCCCTAACGCTATTGGATCTGCACTCATTATTCAGGCTTCTATATTTGATAGTTTAAAATGGCCTTGGAGATTTTTCTCTCCACTCGCCTAATCAAAGGCCCTAAATAGCCTAAAACTTGTTGGTGTGTCTAAATTGACAATATAAAAAAGTTCTAGTATATTTTAGTTAGCTCTTGTTTTTAAATGGGCTGTTCTTAAGTCAAGGGATAAACAGAAATGAAAGTTGTAGTGTTTTTCGACGCAAAAGAAATTAATAAAAACCAAACTATGCAAATGCAATTGTTTTGTTCTTCGTTGGAAGAAATTTCTACAAGGTTCTAAGGAACTTCTAAGAAAGCAATAAATTTCTCTTTTGTTTTCTTTTAACAAGCTTCACACTCACAAAAACTAAAAAAAACTATGGATGCCCTAAAAGATGCACAAACTATCCTAATGAAATGAGTATATGCTGATGGAAAAAAAATAAGACTACTCTAAAGCAAAGAATGAAAGTAACTTGTTTATTGCTTCTAAATAGCCACTTAAGATGTTTAGATAGAATATAAGTTGCTAATGCTCATTTTCCTCCAAACACTAAAAGCAAATCTCAAGACAAACAAAATGCACTTTCACTCGCGAAAAGCAACCAAATGAAAACAAGGCAAAAGAAAGCAAAAACCAAGTTTTGAAGAAGTTTTCTTCAAAAGCAAAAACAAGAAACAACTTTTCAAAAGTGCTCCAAATACTATTGAAAACTTTGAGACCGAAAAATAGGCAACAAAAATACTTTGCAAGTTATCAACTCAAAATGGGCGAAAAATCAACAAAATAGGTGTTTTAAGATTCTCTTTAATGACCAAAAAGTAGCAAGAAGAGCTTGGTGACAATGATCAAAAGACCAAGAAAGACAACTTTCAAAATCGTCACTCAACAACTTTCAAAAAGCGAGAAAATCAAATGGCCACAAGATGCAGTTTTGACACAAAGCAAGAAGATCACAAAGATAAAGTTTGTCACAAAGATTGGAACCAATATTTCTGCTCTGGAAGACCAGAACAACCAAGATTCTTAGAAAGAAATGTCGTGTGTTCAAACACAAATGATGACACTTGCGACAAGACAAAAACAAGATCAAAACTTTCCACAACAGGAGAGAATTTGAAACTGAAAACTTGCTACAAAACCAAAGACTGACAACAAAAATTGACTGCTCAGGCAATACTCAGACCAACAAACACATCTTCTAAAATAGAAAGACTTGAAAAAATCTTGGAAAATTAGGGTATATGTGACTGTGTCAATACGCAGTTGCGTGTATACACGATTCAACCCAAAGAAACCTGTGTATACGCGGGTTCATATGGGGAAACTTGCATACATACGCTACTGTAACTTGACAAAACTGCGTATATAAGAGTTCACAAGAAAAAGAAAAAAAGAGGTTTGAAGAAACTACTTAGACTTAAAGTCTGAGTTTCTACAGGAACAGATAAACCAGTTACAACAAGAACAACTATGGCTGAGCCCTGATTGGCTTAAAATAACCCAAACTAGGAAAAACAATACTGTTGTCCCCAGCAGAGTCGCCAATTCTGTTGAGGGACAAAGTCCCCTAGGGTTTTGGGTCAACACCCTAGCAGAGCGGGGGTTATCTACAGTAAAAAACAAGCATTCTAGACAACCATGATACTTAAATAAGAAAACTACGTGAAGAGTGGTGCACTTGGGGGTCCTTCGTTCGGGTAGATCCAGCCAGGGTCCAAACCCTCTTGGAGTGATCCTTGAACCTACAAAACAACCAATTCAAAGCAGCATAGTAATATATGGACCAAGTATCATATAGAAATCAAGTTCATAACATATTGAAAGGTGGTTAGTTATACAATTGAAACAATTATTTATATGTAAACCATAACAATAACATCACATGCATAAAGAAGATTGATTTCGGGAACAAGACAAATGTTTCTTTATTGCAGACAACTAAAAAAAAGCAAGGAATGATATCACCTGAATCTTCCTCTTGCTGGCTCCAAGCAGAACTGTCCTTCAGATCCGTCCAATCCCAAGTCTTCAAAAGGCTCCTTCCATGACTCACACAAATATATCTCAACTAGTGAAATGACATCATAACTCAAGGAAACAAGGGTTTCCTGTAATGGGGGAAGTGCTGGAAGCACAAGGATCTTCAGACCTGATCAGGGATAATCTCAATAGAGTAATTTTCTCTCTATTCTCTCCTCCTTTAGGCCTTACCATTGAAGCCTTTTTATACTTCTCCCAAAGTAGTTTTTTAGTTGGGAATTCGTTGGGAACAGTTGGGCTACGGGCACTACTAGGTAATTAACAGGTAAAACCCGTGATCTCCACCTGAAATTAAGAAGATTTATTTTTTAAAGTGTTTTAAGACATATACGCGGGTTGGGTATACATTGAACCGTGTACACACACGTTTAACTTAGGGAAATGTCACGTACAGGGAGTAAAACACTGTTTTTTAAGTATTTGGACCAAGTCTAGAAGGAGGGGTTGCCCTAGGCCATAAATGTAGCATCACAAATATCAAGGGTGAGATTTGGAGCTATAACACTATCAACATGTTTAGTTTTCATCAATTCCGAAATTATGATCTCTCACTTATTTCTGCTACAAAATTACCTATTAACTATCAACGTGTTTATTTTTCAACAATTCTAAAATTTATTTGGTAATGGGTATTTTTAAATTACTGAGTGAAATTAAATCAGGGTTGATAAGAGTTTAAATTAACAAACATGGCCTAAATGTTGTCATTGATATTAAAAAATGAGACCATGGATCAATAGCACAATTGGATTGCAATTTAGAAATTCTCACCAGCCCTTTTAGACCCTTACACTATAGAAAAATAACCTTGAAACATTACTATGTTTTAGTGAGTTTTATCATTAATTAATTTCTTTGAAAGGAATAAAACATGAATCAATTAAATTGTTTTGAATATGTCATGTGTTGTTGGTGTATTAAATGAAAATGCACTGTGTCTACCAGGTTTGTCCCCTTATCTTTATTGTTTGAAGTCCCCAAACATCCTAGAATATTGCTTGGTGAGCATCAAACTAAGGAATCTGAAATATGCAAGAATCACAAGGAAGCTAATCCCAAAAAAATTAACCTAAACAAATATTGTTGCCGCTGTACGTGACCCACCAAGATATGACTCAAATATCTGACTAAATGACAATCCATCAATTATATTTTCCCCCAATCACTCGCCTACTGAGGAAAAATTGGAATGGATTGACCGCCACTAAAACAAAAGTTTTGCGTAGTAAGATATAATGGCGAAGCCGCTGGACAACATGGACAGTTTCCAAGGCGAACTTCTCAACAGGAGAATAGCGAAGTTCAGGACCTACCAAGCCTCGGCTCAAGTAATAAATCACATGCTCTATGAGAGCATTGTCTTCCTGAACGAGAACCATACCTATGGTTGATTCTGTAGCGACGAGATATAAAAGGAAATCCCTACCATAATCTGGTGGACTCAAAAGCGGGGCAGAGACTAATGCCTTTTTCAAGGCATCAAATGATCGTTGTGTAAAGTCATCCCATACGAATGGAACTCCTTTCTGCAGCAAACACATAAACCCTTTAGTGATCTCGGCATAATTCGCTATAAACCTTCTTAAGAAATTAGCCTTCCCTTGAAGACTTTGAAGTTGTCGAATAGAGGACGGGGGAGGTAACTAAATTATTGCCTCTACCTTGAAGGGATCGACACAAATCCCTTCAGTTGATACAATAAACCCTAACAATTGATCTGATGTAATCGCGAAAACACATTTATTTGGATTCAACCGGATCTTGTAAAAATGACATCGTTCGAAAACCAATCGAAGGTGACCAGGATGATCGATTCTTTTTTGAAAACGAGCAACTAAATCATCTATGTATTCTTCGATGACATGCTTGATGTCGTGGAAAGTGTATGACATGGCTTGCTGAAAGGTTGCTCCAACATTTTTAAGATCAAAAGGCATCTTTTTGTACGCAAAGGTACCCTAGGGACATATGAAAGTTGTATTGTGCTGGTCTTCTGGACAGATAGATATTTGATTATAACCGAAGAATCCATCCATGAAGGAAAAAATCTCATTACCTGCACATTCATCAACTATTTGATCAATAAATGGTGTGGGGTAATTATCTTTCGCACAAGCGTTGTTCAAATCTCTAAAGTCAATGCATACACGGATTGTTCCTTGCTTTTTATCAACTCGAACTGGATTAGAAACCCAATCTGTAAGAGGAAAAGGGTATATAAAACCCACCTTGAGCAACTGCTCTACTTCAGATTTAATAACTGCTGCATTCCTAGGATTAATCGGCCGAAGCTTTTGACGAAATGACTTATCATTTTCATACGTCTTGATCTCATGCTAAATGATGGATGGATCAATACCAGGCATTTCTTCATAAGACCACCAAAATACATCCCGAAACTCTTTGAAGAGGTTGGTGTAAATTTGAATCTCTTTAGGGGAACACTCGGCTCTGATGAAGACATTTTCTATCACGCTAGGGTTCCTAGAGATGTTTATGGGTACGGTTCTTGAAATGACCGACATGTTACCTTTGGCATGAATGTGTGCTGGAGCCAAAGGGTTTGAAACCGTACAAACATCGCTAGTAAGAAGATTGGAAAACCTGGACTCGAACTCTCGCAATGGGGGAAGAAAATATAAACAATGGTGTAAATCTCCCCAAGGTCGATCTACACCAACCATTGCTTCTAAGATCGCTTCTTCCGATGGTAAAACTGTATCTAAGCAGTCCATAGCGGAGGTAGAATCAAGGGTCCAAGCTGGTGCCACATCACCATCTAACTCCTCTTCAGAGAAAGGAGTAGAATGGTTGTCTGCAGATTTTACGATAAAATGATATCTAAGCTCTACTGCAGACATAGGAAATGCCATTCCACCGACTTGTCCTTCATCTAATGTGGTCGTAGGCGAAGGTAAGGTCCAAGGGTCTGAAAAATAATGAGTTTGGAGGAACTCTTCCCGTGAAGACTCCTTGGATGATGAAATGACATTGATTCTAGCAATAGGAGAGGGAAAATCAAATGTACCCATCAATGAAGAATACATCCCAACTCCCAAATTCTCAGTAGGCGGACAGGGGTTATCCACTAAGGGAACAATAGAATCTGAAGTTGCTCGAGGATCAACTGGAGAATAATCCAATTGATCAACCTTAACAATTTTCCCCTCATAATGAAAGCAAATGACACGAAACATAGTCGAAACAACGACATCCATTTCGTAAATCCCGTTCCTTCCTAAGAGGAGACTGTAATCTAGGTTAGCATAAATGACTTATACTTCGATATTAATGACCTTTCCTTTAACACATATAGGAAAGGTCGGGATAATCCCATACGGCCTATGAGAATGCCCATCAAATGCTGTCAGGAGAGTAGGTGAAGGAATAGATGAAGGGGATCCAATGGCCTTCCAGCATGATATAGACATTACAGATGTGGAAGCCATCTCATCTACAACTGTTCGAAAAATATTATTTTTTCGATAAGTAGACTTGATTTGAAAAGCCCTATGATTAGGAAGTTGCTTTTTGACATTAAGCATGTCAAAAGTGAGCACTAAGGAATTATTTGGATCAACTACCCCTATCATCGAAAGCAAAGCACTTCATTGAGTTGGACATGACTAGAGGACCTCTAAAGCGGACATAGCGCATGGACTCTGGGCCAGATCCTCAACAATGGAGTAATTATGGGCAGCCCTAGCATTAGGGTTGATAGTTGCGCATTTAGTGGAACCTTTCGGTATCCGAGGTATATTCTCGATAGAGGGTCGCTCCATATGAAGTGGGTTGACAGTTCCAGGAGCAGATTTGTCCTTGGATGTTTCCGTTTCACCATAATCACGTGACCGAGTGGCCAAATTAAAATGAGAACCCATCATGAAACATTTGATGATTTATCCCCTTCTTGGTTTCCCCCTGCAGAGGTACCAGGATTTGAGTTTGCGCCAACAAGAAACTGTTGCCCTTGGGGAAAAGGGTTAGTTAACATAACTTGAGAGCTAGAAGACCCTTGCTACACTAACAAGCGCTGAGCGTCTTGAATTTTGGGGAAGATATGAGTCAAATGGTCTCCATTGCATAACTTGCATGGAAAATTAACTTTCTTTTTGGACTGCTTTCTAGCCTCACCAGCACTATTTCCGGGTTTGTTTGTGTCAGCTTTCCCATCTCGACTCTTCTTCTTACCTCGTCCTTTCTTCTTCCCATTGGAATTTTAATTTTCTTTAGGGTTGGAATATTGGACGACGTTAATGGAAGAGGGTTGGGAAGGCAAAGAGTTAGACGATGTGACATGATTGGTAGGAGCAGTTTGTAGCGACAACTGCTGCAATTAGCTCAATAGGTTCACCACATTGGTGTCTATTGCTCCAACAATACCGTTCGCATGAGGACCTGTCTTCGATTTGGCTATATCAACCTTAATCTTAGGAGCATCAGGCAAGATTTTCTGAAGAATCCTAAACTGAGAGTAGATCAATTCTAACTGCTGGGCCTGAAAAATAGCTTGCTCTTCAGAATAGACTCCGGATAGAGAGACATCCTTGGAAATACCAGGTTGTAACGATTTCAAGAACCATTCGAGATGGTATTTAGGCGGAATTTCGGCTTTAATGAGCGTCTTTCTCCGTCTCCATTCCTGAATATGATCAGAGATTTGAGTTGCCGTATCCTGACGGAAATTGGCCAGAAGTTCAGTTCCGACATCATAACGGACAGGCAACTAGAAACAATTTAGAAAAATGTTAGCAAAATCGATGAAGGATGTAAAGCTACCCCTTGGAAACTCTATATACCACTCGGCCGCATTTCCAGTTAAGGTGCGTTGAAAAAGTCTCAACCTAACCAAGTCATCGATGAGGGAGTTTGATGAGCACCACAAATGAAATGTGGTTACATGGTTGCTCGAGTCTTCACCACCCTTCCCCTCGAACTTTGGAATATCCGATGGGAGTTTGATTGGGACCGAAGGCCAGGCTAGATTGTATCTGATTGGATCATTTGTTAATTTTGTGAGATCTGGCAAAATTCAACGTTGCCAGAAAAGGAAGCCTAGGAGGACCTTGGGGATTCCACCCAGATTAGGCGGAGTTCCCAAAGTTCTGAAAAGATTGGCTTGGATTTTGAAAGGCATCAGCCTACCTGAAGTAACTAACAGAATCCGCTGAACCAAAAGGTGACCTTATGGTCTAGCAAAACTCGGAGTTCGACCAACTCCAACTGAAACACCTCCAAAACTAGCGAAGTTTCCTCCTAAAGCATTATAAGGAGTCGATAGCCCTTGACAAGGATTCCAAGCAGTAGCTAAAGGAAGAATACTTCAAAATGAACTAACTGTGGAGTACGGCGTATTTCCTTGCTAGCCAAAAAACAGATTCCTAGTTCCTATGCCACTAACCACAATGTTAGTCCAACCTTGAAAGTTATTACTGCCTTGACCTATAGAAGAAAAAGGCATAGATCCTATTGTCAGGTTGGAATGTGGTATATGACCACTTACAAAAGGAAAACCCTGAAATGAAGCCGATCCACTCATCATGGATGTGGAGGCACTGAACATAACTGATAGAATACCCTGTGAATGGGTGCCCAATGGGAAGAATCTAGAACTGGATGCATGTGCTTGGGAACTTCCACTTGTCGACGGAATGGAAGTATACCCAAAAAAAGATGTGGTAGCAGTAGACCCAAATAAATATGTAGAAGGGATGGAAATTGTTCCTCCCTCTTGTACTGATATAGGAGTCTACGTCCCCGTAGCACTTGTGGTGGATGCCATGCTCGCAGAAGTGGTCATTGAAGGGATGTGTGTGATGTGACCTAGACTTGAAGGTCTATGTGTCGAAGTTCCAACGTATACTACTATGTCTGTATGGTCAGAAGGCAGAGGAGAATTCGGAGCTGCTAATGGCTCTGAGAGTTCTTCTACCTCAATATTATCTTCCGACTGTAAGAGGACTCGAGAGAGAACTGGAGTGTTCCTCTCTGGCTCTGTGGTAGTACCAGGTCTGTCTTGTACACGAATGCCCCCAAGCAGAGGATCTATCCTCGATGCATCAGCTACCACTGGGTGAAAACCACTGGTAGTATTGCCTCTGCGCCTTCTAGGAGAAGGCTCTAACCTTGGTGGTGAAAGACCATGAAGTCTTCGAGACCATCTAGGCGATCAGTCAGCCACTTTGATTTTTTATTAAGATCTAATTAAAGACTCAAGAAAAAATGAAAGCTAGGCCAACTAAGAGCACAGAGCACACACTAAAAAAGTCCCTAAAAGATATTAGCCAGTGAAACAAATTTCAAGTATTTCCTCTCTAGGTGATGAGGACCGGACACCAAAATACAAGAAAGTGAAGTAGGGGCCTTCCGAAGATAGTCTGGGATAATGACGGCCCAGGCCTACCAATGAAGGTATCAGAGGAAGTTACATTGACCTCCAAACAATAGCCTGTTCCGGTGCAAGCCCCCAAGCTTCGCAAGGGTGCCCTTTAGAAGTACTGTTGAGAGTGATACAACGTCGACCTCAGGTGCCACGGGATTCCCCTCCATAGCCACTTGGGTAGATTCCTAGGATGAGCAACTAAGGTTACCAACTCGTGTCAGAAGCTAGGCGGAACAGTCTTGAGGTAAGATCCAACAAGTAGGAGAGGGGGTATCTCTCTTCCTTATCTTCAAAAACCCTCATGCTTAGCTCCCAAATCCGGAGCTTTCTTGGTCTCCCTAATGCTATTGGATTTGCACTTGTTATTCAGACTTCTATGTTTGACAGTTTAAAATGGCCTTGGAGATTTTTCTCTCCACTTGCCTAATCTAAGGCCCTAAATATCCTAAATCTTGTTGGTGTGTCTAAATTAACAATATAAAAAATTTCTATTATATTTAAGTTAGCTCTTGTTTTTAAATGGGCTGTTCTTAAGTCAAGGGATAAACGGAAATGAAACTTGTAGTGTTTTTCGGCGCAAAAGGAATTAATAAAAACCAAACTATATGCAAATGCAATTGTTTTGTTCTTCGATGAAAGAAGTTTCTACGAGGTTCTAAGGAACTTCTAAGAAAGCAATAAATTTCTCTTTTGTTTTCTTTTAACAAGCTTCACACTTACAAAAACTAACAAAAACTATGGATGCCCTAAAAGATGCACAAACTATCCTAATGCAATGAGTATATGTTGATGCAAAAAACTTAAGACTACTCTAAAGCAAATAATGAAAGTAACTTGTTTATCGCTTCTAAATAGCCGCTTAAGATGTTGAGATAGAATATAAGTTGCTAATGCTCATTTTCCTCCAAACACTAAAAGCAAATCTCAAGACAAACAAAATGCACCTTCACTCGCGAAAAGAAACCAAATCAGAACAAGGCAAAAGAAAGCAAAAACCAAGTTTTCAAGAAGTTTTCTTTAAAAGCAAAAACAAAAAGCAACTTTTCAAAAGTGCTCCAAATACTATTGAAAACTTTGAGATCGAAAAATAGGCAACAAAAACACTTTGCAAGTTATCAACTCAAAATGGGCGAAAAATCAACAAAATAGGTGTTTCAAGATGCTCTTTAACGACCAAAAAGCAACAAAAAGAGCTTGGTGACAATGATCAAAAGACCAAGAAAGACAACTTTCAAAATCGTCACTCAACAACTTTCAAAAAGCGAAAAATCAAATGGCCACAAGATGCAGTTTTGACAGAAAGCAAGAAGATCACAAAGATAAAGTTTGTCACAAAGATTGAAATCAATATTTCTGCTATGGAAGACTAGAATAGCCAAGATTTTTAGAAATAAATCTCGTGTGTTCAAACACAAATGATGACACTTGTGACAAAACAAAAACAAGACCAAAACTTTCCACAACAGGAGAGAATTTGAAACCGGAAACTTGCTGCAAAACCAAAGACTGACAACAAAAATTGACTGTGTTGGCATTATGATGCATGTGTTGTATTTGATGGCAACCCACTCGTAGAAGAACAACTCACTTATATATAGCTATATGAATCTACAGAAGAGATATCAGATGTGACAGAATACATGGGATGTAGGATAACTCAAAGGAATCAGATGACAGTTCTCAGTATGAAAAGTTAGCTTTGCCATCAAGTCCAAAGGGGGAGATTGTTGGCATTATGATACAAGTGTTGTCCTTGATGGCAAGATGACAGATTATAGTGCAGCAGGTTAGTAGCAAAGAATTGATGATCAGACTACAAAGAATGAAGAAAGAAGAGTATATACACAGGTTCACTATATACCAAGTCGCGTACATAGGTAGGTTATACGCAGGTTCACTATGTACCAAGTCGCGTATATACGCAGGTTCACTATATACCAAGTAGGGTATACACGCAGGTTATCTATATACAAAGACGTGTATACACGCGGGATTGCTGATCAAAAGTCGCGTATGCGTATGCACGCACTTTCATGCACGGAAAAGTGCGTACATGTGGGAAAGCTTATTTTTGGGTCCGTGGTATTTAGACCTATGGTTTTGGTCCTTGGTATTGCGTCCGAAGTGTTGAACCCAGGTATTGGGTCCCTAATATTGGTTCTCAATGGTTTTGGACCATGGTATTAAGTAAGGCCTAAGACTATAAAAGGAGAAGAAGATCATTAGGCAAGGGCATGGAAAAAGTCTTGAATATCTGATGAAGTATGAGATCCAGTATGTAGGTTATGGGTTTATGATGCATTGCTTGATCTGAGCTAAGGAGGAATCTCACCGGTTGATGGAGAACAAGATCTAAGGATAGATCGGGATCAAATGGTTTGAAATGCACTATCTCTATATGGTTGATTATGCTTATTCTAGATCTGTATACTAACGCATGTAATGTTCTGAACTATAACTTAAGTTAGAAATAGCTGCAAGTCATGATTGAATATTTATAGATCTGTATGCGGGTTGGCTTTGGTGAAAGCACGTATGTACGCGGGTTTGGTTCATCGTAGTAGCGTATACATTATGAAGTATGATTTTTTAAGTTGCAGTTGGGTCTGATTGTTATTGCAGAGTTCTGTTGTCTGGTCTGTGTTCTGGTGACTGAGTTGTTGACAGGGTTTCAGTGATTCAGAGATTGATGATGCTAGTATTGATTGATTTTGTGCTTCAATGATATTGATGGGTCCAGTATGAAAATTGGATGAAACGTGGCCTTCAGATTATAGTGTTGTGCTTCAGGAGTATCCAGTCTGAAAATGTATGAAATGTGGTCCCTGGAGAATGAAAGGAGATTGTAGGCCGGCGCTTACGTACTAGTACATCAGCTAGTACAAGAGCTAAGGGAGTGGTAGCTCCCTTCCAGTAGCAACTGGAAAACGAGTAAAGGTTGGAGAATTTCAGTAGGCCGACACCTACGTACTAGTAAATGGATCGGCTAGTACAAGAGGCTAGGGGGTTGTAGCTCCCTTCGAGGAGAAGCTGGAGAACGAGAGAGGGTTGTAGCCCTCTGCAGGTTGCAACCTGAGTACTGGTAAAGGACTGCACCCATACAGAACTATTGTAAAATGAAGTTTCTTATTAAAAGAAGATAGAGATGACTTGCAGCAGGTGGTTTTCACCCACATTGGGTTTCCACCTTATATCATGGTGTTCATGTGTGCTTCTTATGTGTGATGATCTGTTCTGTTTTACTGCACTTGTTTACTGTTGATATGGTTAATAATGTTCTGATGCACTCATTGAAGATCAACTAACTGAATCATAAGTTTACTGGATATACGCTAGTTTCATTAATCACAGTTGCGTATATATGCAGGTATCCTTAACTGAAGTAGCGTATATGAATCTGAGTATGAATATGAAAAAGTTATATTGATTTGATAATACTGATTCATTCCCCCCTCTCAATATTATTTCCAACAATTGGGATCAAAGCAGGTCCTTTGGTAGAAGCTTGATCGCTTGAAGGAGATCTGTAGATCAATGGGAAAGAAGCTTAAGAAGGAAGCGCCTAAGAAGAAGACGACATCTCAGAAGAACTATGACAGTGGGAGCATCGATTGAGGATTATGTGGAAGAAGCACTTCAGAATGAAGATGAACAAGATCTATTAGGTATAAATTTGTTATCCTCTGGTATCCATCCATGTGAAGATGAGGAAAGTGATAGCAAAGCAATTGATTTTGCTCTTATGGGTGAGCAAGAAAGATATCAAATAGAGGCAGAATTTAAAAGGCTTACAGACAAAATTAGGGATCAACAAGATCTGTTGAACAAAAGGAAATGTGCTTTCAAAGAAGAAGCCACCAAACTAAAAGTTCAGCTAGAGGAAGAAAACAAGGTAAGGAAGGTATTCAAGGACAAGGTAGTTCAATGTCAAAAGTTGCAGGAGGAAGTGACATTATTAAGAAATGAAGTCAATGAAAGGAGCACAACAATCAAGAAACTCAGAGATAGATCCAGTTAGTATTAAAGGCTTGAAGCTATGATCCTATCGCTAAAGGAAGATCTTGAAGAATCAAAGAAGCAGAATAAAGAACTACTCCAAGCTCTTGGAAATTAAGAAAACGAAGTTCTTGAACTAAGACATCAGTTGGATGAAGGAAGAAAAGTTGAAGAAAACATGAAGAAGAAGTATCATGAAAAGGAGGAGCAACATTAGGTTGAGGTAATTATTCTTAAAGATAACTTAGAAGAAAAGGATAAGCTCTTACAATTTCAAAATAGTACTAAGATCTTGGATGATATTCTTAGTAGTCAAAGGTCTCCTGCTATCAAAACTGGCCTAGGTTTTTATGAATCTGTTGAAGATGAATCTAGCTCACAAGGAGAGGCAAGGAACTCTAATGTAAAATCTAAAATAATCAATAAGGAGATGAGAGGACAACCCCATCAACAGCCAAGGAAAGAAATTCTTCAAAGAAAATCTTTTACTCCTCCGATGAATAATGTTGAATGTTATGTATGTCATAATATTGGACATGTTGCAGCCAGATGCAGAAGTAGAATGGTTCAAGACCATCACACAGAAATAACATCACATTCTAGGTACTTTAATGGATATTGTTTTTCTTGCAATATGTTTGGTCACAAAGCTGCTGATTGCTACAGGAGGAATATGAAACATGTAAGATGTTATGCATGTAACAAGCTTGGACATACAACAAAGGAATGCAGGAACAAAGTATGGGAACCATACCAAAAGGAGAAAACATCATCATCACACTTGAAGATATGGAAGAAGAAGGAAGTACAGTCAGAAAGATGTGGCACAACACAATGTATAGACATGACAGACTCAGAGGGAGCTGAAAGTGTAAAAATTCAGTATCCTAAATCTCATACGCAAGTTGCATAAAAGGAAGTCGCGTATATACGCGAGTTAGGCACTACACAATCGCGTATATGTCAGTTTGAGGAAAATCAGAAGGGACAGGCTCAGAAAAAGGGTATGATATGATTCAATCCATTATTTGCTCTGTTACAATCTGCTAATGATGTGTGGAAATGTCTTAATACTCATAAGATGTTTAGAAGTGTTTTTGATCCTAACTTGATGATGATGATGTCGTGATATTTCTTGCTGATATATGCATGATCAGATCTGACAGTAAATAGATGGAACAGGTCCAGGGGGAGTTTTTGAATAATGCATTGTTGGCATTATGGTTTCCTATAATTCTTGGCACTCATGTGGATGAGGATTGTTGCTGTTAATGATATCAAGAAGTATTGTCTTGAGCTCTAGATACATAGTGCTGGATACATGGAGTTGCATTGTTGGAGATATGATGATGATGTGTTCTTACCTATATGATGATAGGTTGATACTCACATATGTTGATTGATGATTATCAGATAAGGGATATTCCTGGGTAATGTTACATGGATGGTATATAAGATCATGCAGATCTTGATGATGATGAGATGACTATGGTGTTTTTCACATATGATATAATGTGAATAATTTTATGATGATGTTCAAAAGGATGAGTTGATATCTATATGCAGACATACCTTGTTACAGGACATTTACAGGTTGCTGATCTGGAAGTGGTTGTACGCGAGTTTTATGAAGAACATCCGCGTATATACGCCTGTTTCTGTGGATACAGTCGCGTATATGTTGGTTTGATTTCAAGTGGAATAGGTGCAGAAGGAGAACATGGTTGCTGATCTGAATGATGATTGACAGATGCTGCTGATGACTCTCATAGAATTGTTTTAAATATTTCGTCTCTATGTCATGTATATATTTTCTTATCAAGGTCATGTAACGGCCTATGTTGGTTTCCCCACTATGCCTGGGATGAATAATGTAATGTGCTTATTTTTCATATGTAAAATTCTGGTGTATCCCCACTTGGTTGGGTAGATGAGTCAGTTCTGGTATATCCCCACTTGGTTGGGAGATGGATGTATGTATGAGACTTTGGTGCTAGGAAGGTCACTTATGATGTATAGAGTCATGTCCTTTCTTGTAGAACATCTTTTTGCAGACCTTGCTTACAGTCAGGGGGGGCATGAATATCACACTTCAGCAGAGCAGAGATTTCAACATGTACTCAGAGGGAGCATGGATAGATTGGTACACCTTATCATATACAAAGGGGAGCTCATTCAGAGATTTCAGCAAGTACTCAAGGGGAGTATGGACAGTGGAATATTTGTCAAGGAAAGAGAATATCTTGGTCCGCCGTTTACCCTTGATGTCAAAGGGGGAGAGTGATTTGGTGTTGTTGCCATCAAGTCCAAAGGCGGAGATTGTTGGCATTATGATGCATGTGTTGTACTTGATGGCAACCCACTCGTAGAAGAACAACTCACTTATATATAACTAGATGAATCTACAGAAGAGATATCAGATGTGATAGAATACATGGGATGCAGGACCACTCAAAGGAATCAGATGACAGTTCTCAGTATGAAAAGTTAGCTTTGCCATAAAGTCCAAAGGGGGAGATTGTTGGCATTATGATACAAGTGTTGTCCTTGATGGCAAGATGACAGATTATAGTGCAGCAAGTCAGTAGCAAAGAATTGATGATCAGACTACAAAGAATGAAGAAAGAAGAGTATATACGCAGGTTCACTATATACCAAGTCGCGTACATAGGTAGGCTATACGCACGTTCACTATGTACCAAGTCGCATATATACGCAGGTTCACTATATACCAAGTAGGGTATACACGCAAGTTATCTATATACAAATACGCGTATACACGCGGGATTGCTGATCAAAAGTCGCGTATGCGTATGCACGCACTTTCATGCACAGAAAAGCGCGTACATGTGGGAAAGCTTATTTTTGGGTCCGTGGTATTTAGACCTATTGTTTTGGTCCTTGATATTGCGTCCGAAGTGTTGAACCCAGGTATTGCGTCCATAGTATTGGTTCTCAATGGTTTTGGACCATGGTATTGAGTAAGGCCTAAGACTATAAAAGGAGAAGAAGATCATTAGGCAAGGGCATGGAAAAAGTATTGAATATCTGATGAAGTATGAGATCCAGTATGTAGGTTATGGGTTTATGATGCATTGCTTGATCTGAGCTAAGGAGGAATCTCACCGATTGATGGAGAACAAGATCTAAGGATAGATCGGGATCAAATGGTTTGAAATGAACTATCTCTACATGGTTGATTATGCTTATTCTATATCTGTATACTGACGCATGTAATGTTTTGAGCTATAACTTAAGTTAGAAATAGCTGCAAGTCATGATTGAATATTTATAGATCTGTACGCGGGTTGGATTTGGTGAAAGCGCGTATGTACGCAGGTTTGGTTCATCGTAGTAGCGTATACATTATGAAGTATGATATTTGAAGTTGCAGTTGGGTCTGATTGTTATTGCAGAGTTCTGTTGTCTGCTCTGTGTTTTGGTGACTAAGTTTTTGACAGGGTTTCAGTGATTCAGAGATTGACGATGCTAGTATTGATTGATTTTGTGCTTCAATGATATTGATGGGTCCAGTATGAAAATTGGATGAAACGTGGCCTTCAGATTATAGTGTTGTGCTTCAAGAGTATCTAGTCTGAAAATGTATGAAATGTGGTCCCTGGAGGATGAAAGGAGATTGTAGGCCAGCGCCTACGTACTAGTACATCAGTGAGTACAAGAGCTAAGGGGGTGGTAGCTCCCTTCCAGTAGCAATGGGAAAATGAGTAAAGGTTGGAGAATTTCAGTAGGCCGGCACCTACATACTAGTAAATGGATCAGCTAGTACAAGAGCTTAGGGGGTTGTAGCTCCCTTCGAGGAGAAGCTGGAGAACGACAGAGGGTTGTAGCCCTCTGCAGGTTACAACCTGCGTACTGGTAAAGTACTGCTCCAGTACAGAACTATTGTAAAATGAAGTTTCTTATTAAAAGAAGATAGAGATGACTTGCAGCAAATGGTTTTCACCCACATTGGGTTTCCACCTTATATCATGGTGTTCATGTGTGCTTCTTATGTGTGATGATCTATTCTGTTTTACTGCACTTGTTTACTGTTGATATGGTTAATAATGTTCTGATGCACTCATTGAAGGTCAACTAACTGAATCATAAGTTTACTGGATATACGCTAGTTTCATTAATCACAGTTGCGTATATACGCGGGTATCCTTAACTGAAGTAGCGTATATGAATCTGAGTATGAATATGAAAAAGTTATACTGAATTGATAATACTGATTCACCCCCCCCGCTCTCAGTATTATTTCCAACAGACTGCTCAGGAAATACTCAGACCAACAAACACATCTTCTGAAACAGAAAGACTTGACAAAATCTTGGAAAATTAGGGTATACGTGACTGTGTCAATACACAGTTGTGTGTTTACGCGTTTCAGACCAAAGAAACTTGCATATACGCGAGTTCATATGGGGAAACTTGCGTACATACTGTTAGCGCTTGAAATTTCACCTCAGGCTGAGAAAGGTAAACCTCAAGGCAACATCAAACCATTTAGTCTCGTAGCTAGCCCTACGGGGCAGGAGAAGGCTCTCTCCGGTCTATCTCGGTAAAATCTCCAATATATGAGATGACCAATAAGGTAACACTGATATTAGGCTAGTAAACTGATCAAAAGGGTTGATTTGGGGTTTTTTGGGTTTTTGACGGCAAATTGAGGAGAGGGCAATTTTGGGTGCGGGGATTGGACACAGTTTCTGCAGGGGGTTCTTTGGGGCGAGGTAGGAGACAATATTGATGCCTTTGATTGAGGTGGATGGTCAGGAAAGAAAGGTGAGGAGCTAAAGAGAGCAAACAATAACTTTGAATTCTCTTTAGACAGTAGAAAACATTGAAATTAAACAAACTTAAAAGCAGAGCATGGCAGGCATGAATTCTTACTTTAACACTTCATTTGTTTAATGTGCAGAAGTAAAAGAAAGGAAATGAGTCACATAACAAGCTTACAAGTACATTGAGAAACACACCATCAACACATGAGTCCACAAGAATCCCAAAGAGGACTGCAAAACCCTGGTCTTCCTTAGCCAAAAATTGCAGAGATACAGTGAATAATACAATGATAGCTTCTCCCTCAAGAGTCCCACCTTCCAACCCCTGAAAATGATTAAGAAAATACATAATATAGGCAATCCAACCTCTTCCCTTGCCTCTAGGGGTCGAGCTCATCTTTCTAGGAGCTGTTTCAACTAATTCTAAACTGAGCACTAAAATTTAGGCAGTCAAAACAACTTGCCTCTATAAGCTAGGAAACCAATTCATTCATTTAATATTTACCCTTTTCATGAATGAATCTTCTAGAAGTGTTAAACAAGAGTAAAAGTGTCCTAGAGTTACAATAATTACATCAAAGATAATCATCTTCCACCCCAAAAAATCAAACTGGGTCAAAACTGCGTTTTCTGGGCTGTACAATGCAATCAGGCAAAAACTGCATGACGGGTCGCGCGCCCCTGCCTGAAGGGTCGCGCGCCTTTGGAGCAATGTTTGAGGCATTTGCAGGTGTCCAAATTGAGCAAAAGTGGGCTTGTTGGAAATTTCTGTGAGTCTACTTTCCAACCCAACTGGAATTTTGAATTTTGAGGTCATTTGCCCTGTCAAAACTTAATTCTCCCAAGACTAGTTTCTGCAACTCAAAAAAGGGCCAGAAAGTCATTTTTTGGTAGTTTTTTGACCTTTTGGGGACCAAAACTGCACAAAATCTCAAGTCCATCCATGGGCATATGTAACTTTGCAAGAAAAATCTAGAAATTCTGAGTTTTCGCCAAAAGGAGTTGCCATGATGAAGGGTCGCGCGCGGGGTGAGACCCGTTAATGGGAAAAACCTGCAAATTGCACAAAAAATTCACAAATGACAAAATTTTCTCCAAATTTCTTGAAATTTGGGCTGGGAGTCCCCAATCAAGTACCATGCTCATTCAAAGAGGCTTTGGCCAAAATTTGGAGTGGATCGGGCGTTTTCCTTCGTTTTTTGTGCTTTGGCCAACCGTCCTTGGAGCACCTTCGTTCTCGCCGGTATTTTTGACATTTCTTTAAAACCATGACACCTGTGCACAAAGTGAAGGATTTTTTTCTTCTTTGGCATGTTGTGGACAAAAACCTCTCTCAGTTTTGCAAAATTCATCTTTGATTTCTCTGAAACATCATTTGAGTGAAACTTGTCCCAATGTGTGAAACAAGGAATTTTGTCGAAATGGAGCGAAATGAAGGGGATAGGGGGCTTCTAAATTCTTGGGGAAATTTTTGGGAGTGGGGAGGGATGTTAGGAAGCAGGGGAAAGTGGAATCTCAGAGATTGAGTGAGGGGAAGGGGTCCAAAAGGGCAAAACACAGGCCCAACCTAGAAAATTGCCAGGTTGTAGCTAGAAACTAGGGTTTGTGCAGAAATGAGGAATTTGGTGGATCTAAGGGATGGGAAGTGTTTGATAAGGTACTTTAAGGATAGGGGAAGGTGTATGAACATCAGGAAACACGTTTTTCCGGTGATTTGACCATCCAAGAGAAATTGCCTTCAAAACCCTAGGAGAGGGAAATGACCTTGCCTAGGAACAACTGAAGCATGAATAAGGTGTAACATGACCCAATGGAACCTAATATGATGATAGCAACCCTCTGAATGATGATAGGCTCAGCTGAATGGTGACATGAATTGGCATTTTGACAACTTTAAGCCCAAAAGCACAATGGAGACTTTTACTTGCAAATGAAGACCTTTAAAAATACAATCACGATCTTCTTGAACTGTAGCAAGCAATAATTTTTCATGATGGAGGGCCTACCTTGCAAAATTTGGAAATTTGTGGCTCCTTGGTGAATTTTCAGGCGGTTTTACAAAGAGGGCGCTGACGGGTCGCGCGCCTCACCCAACGGTTCGCGCGCCTCTGACGGGTCGCGCCCGTTATAATTTTGCACTGGCGGAGGGTGCCTGACGGGTCACGCGCCTCTGACGGGTCGCGCGCCTGGTCTGACGGGTCGCGCGCCTGTCAAGCTCACAAATTTCACTCAAACTGTCTTGCAATCAGTTTCTCTATCACTTGGATGCATAATGAGGCTTGATAGAGGGAGATTAGGGCTTTTATAGCCTTGTTTGAATTAATTTCATGTCACAACCCACATGGTTTCCTTTTATCCTGAAATTGACTGATTTGATGCTTTTCTTTGATGCTTTTTGCAGGGATATCATCTGAGGGATCTTGGCAAGGGAGCCAGGGTTACATGCTGTCCTTGGAAGCTTTTTGAAATTTCATCACTTTTTACAAAAATTTGAAAATTGACCTTGGCTTTAAAAATAGGGTTTTTAAATCCAAGGTGAAAATTAACTGTACAAGATAGAAATTTGTGAAGAAACACCTTTAAAATCATCCCTCTGGCTTGCTGATCACTTATTGACCTTTCAGAGACATGACCTTGTAAACAAACTTGACCAAAACCCTAGACCTAGGAATTTGACCTCAAGACAAGACAAGACAAGCCTGAAAGAGATTAAGGACTGAAATGACTTTGATCCAGCAATGCCAAGAGGGGGACAAAGACACCAGCTCCTCCATCAGGGTTATGGCATGCCTAATGGGAATGCAAAAATTGACACTGATGAGACACCTACTTATGCAAATGCAAAGAGCTTTGATCGCTGATGGAGGGCTACAAGACCGACTCTAACATTGGCTCCAATGGGGATGGTAGCTCCTTGGAGGTACCAAGAACCTCAGACCTCTGGGAGAGCAGACCAGTGCCTTTCAATCTATTGGGCAATGGAGTCAAAAACTCAAGTTGAAATGCATGACTGAAAACTGATGACTTGACAACACAAATTGACTCTCACTCAACTAAAAACTGACTCAATACTTAAACACAACCGACAAACTGAAAATGATGCTCAAAGTGGAGCTTATTCATCAAAACCTACCCTAACAGTTTCATACATCACCTGATCAAGTGAAATGAAACAACCAATGTAACCAAGCAAGTATCCGATCTGCTGTTCGAATTCTACACAAGTGCTCACTCATGACCAACAAGAGAAAACTACTGAAAGGCAACTGCCATGACAACTTAGAAACAGATCCATTGGATGATATGGCTTCTCTATCCACCTCCAAAACACTGCATACGGATCTTGAAATTCAAGCACACTGGAACTTAGCTCATCCAATGGATTACTTCTCGTTTCCTCATACCATGAATGCAAAATTTGATCTGAGCCTTGTGACGAGACCTCTGCTAAAAATAAGAAAGAAACTGGCTGCCGGATCAAATTCTTATCAGCACATGTTTCAAGCTCACATGTAGTCAATGGAGAAAGACTTTGACTGCAAACCTCATCCAAAACATCAGCTATTGGATCATGAAAAGCTTGAAAAGACTGCTGCAACCCATTTTCTATTGGTTCCAATGTGATTACATGATTGCCTACATGCTGCTCATTCTTCACCGAAGATGGACTATGCAAATTTCCCTTCAAATACTGAAATGATTCAAAATACAAAGGTAGGGAACCTTATTTTATCATTTGATCAAATATGTCAGCTTCCATGCTTTCATCTGCAACTTGACAACCAATGGCATTTGGGGGTTGCAAATCTGAATATGAGAAGTCTGGAACAAGGTTTTTATTGCCTTCAAGATGGTCTAGATCAAGACTTGTTGACAGCTGATTTCTAAGTTCATGGAAGTTGTCTCTAATGAACTGACATGAATCAAAACAAAAAGGTAAAGATCCTTCACTTACTTCAAACGTTGCTGCACTTTCCTCATCACTGTCATAGCTGATATGTGATGGCTGAACATTGTTTTCAAACTGCTGAAAATGAACTTCCTCCTTCCACAAACTAGCTGTTGGTTTATCTACAAGATTAGCTTTTGTTTGGAGAACATAATCATCGTCATACTCATCAAAATGAGGCAAATCATCACTATAAAACACATCATCAAGCATGCATGTCATATCAACAGATCTCTCCTCTCCAAGATGATTAATAAGACAATCATCATCAAATCTATAACAATTGGCATCAGAAAGAAAATGATTTGAATCAGCAACTTGTTCTTCTTCAATCAACGAGCCATGAGATGGAACATCACAATCATTCCTTGTGTTGATCTTGTCCATCATCTTTTCCACGGCACTTACCAAAATGTCAAGCTTTACCTCTAGAGATGTCGATTTTTCCGTATGTATGTTTTTCATCTCTTCTTCCTTCAACCTTGCCCTTCAGATCAGCAGATGAGCTTCTACATGTACTGCACTGTTTTGCATCTCGTGAAGTGTTGCAATATCCCTTTCTCTCAGCTGAAACTCCATCTCCGGATCAAAGGCACCCAGATAGTGCAAGAGAGCAGATCTAGGAGTAGGCCTTATATCAACTGGCATCGAATAATAAACTTGGTTAAATATGGCAGAAAATTGTTGTACTGTCTCCCCTGGCAATCTTTTCAGCTGGTTATACTCTTCTACAATCAAGAAAAGGTTCTGCCCGATCATCCACCTGTCGAGAAAAACTTTGACGAACTGCTGGAAATCTGAAATGCTCGCATTAGGCAGGGTTTTGAACCAACTCTTCACTTTAGCTTGCAAAGAAAGAGCAAAAAGCCTAATACTAACATCTTCTTCATCAACTTCAAAAAGATCTAGAAAATTCTCAAAATTCTGCACATGTTGCTCAGCTTTGACATTCTTACTTTCACCATCATACCTCGGCAAGCAAAGATCATAGTTTTTGGGGAAAGCATGGAGAATAGAAGGTAAAATAAGAGGTTTATACCGATCTGGAATTTTACAAGGTGTAGGGGTATGTACAACAGGTATAGGTTCATCACAAAATTCGGAAAAAGGATCTTGATCAAGCTCAAAGGCATGCAAATCTTTGGCATTCACACTTTTCAAAGGGAAAGAATCAACTGCAGGCCAAGGATCTCTTCTCAAGAATAGTATACTTTGCAAAGCCTTCTTGACATTCTTGGGAAAAGAGAAGAAATAATTTATGACAAAGAAAAAAATGTCTTGGATGAAATTCCAACTTGAATACCTGATCTGTGCATGTTGTCCTTTCATGTTTCTGCTGGTCGGGATCATCCTCCAGTGGAGTCTTTGGATCTGATCTCGAAAATGATTTAGAGTCACCAAGTGAATGATTTCAGCCTTTCAAGTGTCTGATCGTTGTCCACAATCAACAATCAGATCTGAACTTGATACATGTACTGGGGTAAAATGAAAATGAAGTGTTGTATTCACAAGCTCACTGAGATTGACTGAAGCAGCATTTATCTACTTCCGCTAATGCAAATAAAAAGCGTTTCGAAGGCTACTTGGCATAACTTCAGGCTCCGTCTAAGACTTATGAAACCAACACATCAATCCACAAACAAGTTTTTTCTCCCCAGTATGTTCGCCAATATGTTAGCGCTTGAAATTTCACCTTAGGCTGAGAAAGGTAAACCTCAAGGCAACATCAAACCATTTAGCCTCGTAGCTAGCCCTACGGGGCAGGAGAAGGCTCTCTCCGGTCTATCTCGGTAAAATCTCCAATATATGAGATGACCAATAAGGTAACACTGATATTAGGCTAGTAAACTGATCAAAAGGGTTGATTTGGGGTTTTTTGGGTTTTTGGTGGCAAATTGAGGAGAGGGCAATTTTGGGTGCGGGGATTGGACACAGTTTCTGCAGGGGGTTCTTTGGGGCGAGGTAGGAGACAATATTGATGCCTTTGATTGAGGTGGACGGTCAGGAATGAAAGGTGAGGAGCTAAAGAGAGCAAACAATAACTTTGAATTCTCTTTAGACAGTAGAAAACATTGAAATTAAACAAACTTAAAAGCAGAGCATGGCAGGCATGAATTCTTACTTTAACACTTCATTTGTTTAATGTGCAGAAGTAAAAGAAAGGAAATGAGTCACATAACAAGCTTAAAAGTACATTTAGAAACACACCATCAACACATGAGTCCACAAGAATCCCAAAGAGGACTGCAAAACCCTGGTCTTCCTTAGCCAAAAATTGCAGAGATACAGTGAATAATACAATGATAGCTTCTCCCTCAAGAGTCCCACCTTCCAACCCCTGAAAATGATTAAGAAAATACATAATATAGGCAATCCGACCTCTTACCTTGCCTCTATGGGTCGAGCTCATCCTTCTAGGAGCTGTTTCAACTAATTCTAAACTGAGCACTAAAATCTAGGCAGTCAAAACAACTTGCCTCTATAAGCTAGGAAACCAATTCATTCATTTAATATTTACCCTTTTCATGAATGAATCTTCTAGAAGTGTTAAACAAGAGTAAAAGTGTCTTAGAGTTACAATAATTACATCAAAGATAATCATCTTCCACCCCAAAAAGTCAAACTGGGTCAAAACTGCGTTTTCTGGGCTGTACAATGCAATCTGGCAAAAACTGCCTGACGGGTCGCGCGCCCTTGCTTGACGGGTCGCACGCCTTTGGAGCGATGTTTGAGGCATTTTCAGGTGTCCCAATTGAGCAAAAGTGGGCTTGTTGGAAAGATCTATGAGTCTACTTTCCAACCCAACTGGAATATTTGAATTTGGAGGTCATTTGCCTTGTCAAAACTTAATTCTCCCAAGACTGGTTTTTGCAACTCAAAAAAGGGCCAGAAAGTCATTTTTTGGTAGTTTTTTGACCTTTTGGGGGACCAAAACTGCACAAAATCTCAAGTCCATCCATGGGCATATGTAACTTTGCATGAAAAATCTAGAAATGCTGAGTTTTGGCCAAAAGGAGTTGCCATGATGAAGGGTCGTGCGCGGGGTGAGACCCGTTAATGGGAAAAACCTGCAAATTGCACAAAAAATTCACAAATGAGAAAATTTTCTCCAAATTTCTTGAAATTTGGGCTGGGAGTCCCCAATCAAGTACCATGCTCAGTCAAAGAGGCTTTGGCCAAAATTTGGAGTGGATCGGGCGTTTTCCTTCGTTTTTTGTGCTTTGGCCAACCGTCCTTGGAGCACCTTCGTTCTCGCCGGTATTTTTGACATTTCTTTAAAAAAATGACACCTGTGCAAAAAGTGAAGGAGGTTTTTCTTCTTTGGCATGTTGTGGACGAAAACCTCTCTCAGTTTTGCAAAATTCATCTTTGATTGCTCTGAAATATCATTTGAGTGAAACTTGTCCCGATGTGTGAAACAAGGAATTTTGTCGAAATGGAGCGAAATGAAGGGGATAGGGGGCTTCTAAATTCTTGGGGAAATTTTTGGGAGTGGGGAGGGATGTTAGGAAGTAGGGGAAAGTGGAATCTCAGAGATTGAGTGAGGGAAAGGGGTCCAAAAGGGCAAAACACAGGCCCAACCTAGAAAATTGCCATGTTGTAGCTAGAAACTAGGGTTTGTGCAAAAATGAGGAATTTGGCGGATCTAAGGGATGGGAAGTGTTTGATAAGGTACTTTAAGGATAGGGGAAGGTGTATGAACATCAGGAAACAAGTTTTTCCGGTGATTTGACCATCCAAGAGAAATTGCCTTCAAAACCCTAGGAGAGGGAAATGACCTTGCCTAGGCACAACTGAAGCATGAATAATGTGTAACATGACCCAATGGAACCTAATATGATGATAGAAACCCTCTGAATGATGATAGGCTCAGGTGAATGGTGACATGAATTGGCATTTTGACAACTTTAAGCCCAAAAGCACAATGGAGACTTTTACTTGCAAATGAAGACCTTTAAAAATACAATCATGATCTTCTTGAACTGTAGCAAGCAATAATTTTTCATGATGGAGGGCCTACCTTGCAAAATTTGGCAATTTGTGGCTCCTAGTGAATTTTCAGGCGGTTTTACAAAGAGGGCGCTGACGGGTCGCGCGCCTCACCCAACGGGTCGCGCGCCTCTGATGCGTCGCGCCCATTATAATTTTGCACTGGCGGAGGGTGCCTGACGGGTCGCGCGCCTGGTCTGACGGGTCGCGCGCCTGTCAAGCTCACAAATTTCACTCAAACTGTCTTGCAATCAGTTTCTCTATCACTTGGATGCATAATGAGGCTTGATAGAGGGAGATTAGGGCTTTTATAGCCTTGTTTGAATTAATTTCATGTCACAACCCACATGGTTTCCTTTTATCCTGAAATTGACTGATTTGATGCTTTTATTTGATGCTTTTTGCAGGGATATCATTTGAGGGATATTGGCAAGGGAGCCAGGGTTACATGCTGTCCTTGGAAGCTTTTTGAAATTTCATCACTTTTTACAAAAATTTGAAAATTGACCTTGGCTTTAAAAACAGGGTTTTTAAATCCAAGGTGAAAATTAACTGTACAAGATAGAAATTTGCGAAGAAACACCTTTAAAATCATCCCTCTGGCTTGCTGAGCACTTATTGACCTTTCAGAGACATGACCTTGTAAACAAACTTGACCAAAACCCTAGACCTAGGAATTTGACCTCAAGACAAGACAAGACAAGCCTGAAAGAGATTAAGGACTGAAATGACTTTGATCTAGCAATGCCAAGAGGGGGACAAAGACACCAGCTCCTCCATCAGGGTTATGGCATGCCTAATGGGAATGCAAAAATTGACACTGATGAGACACCTACTTATGCAAATGCAAAGAGCTTTGATCGCTGATGGAGGGCTACAAGATCGACTCTAACACATACACTACTGTAACCTGACAAAACTGCGTATATAAGAGTTCACAAGAAAAAGCAAAAAAGAGGTATGAAGAGACTGCTCAGACTTAAAGTCTGAGTTCCTACAAGAACATGAAAAATAGTTACAACAAGAACAACTATGGCTCAGCCCTGATTGACTTAAAATAACAAATACTAGGAACAACAATACTGTTGTCCCCAGTGGAGTCGCTAATTTTGTTGAGGGACAAAGTCCCCTAGGGTTTTGGGTCAACACCCTAGCAGAGCGGGGGTTATCTATAGTAAAAAACAAGCATTTCACATAGCCATGATACTTAAATAAGAAAACTACACGAAGATAGGTGCACTTGGGGGTCCTTCGTTCGGGTAGATCTAGCCAGGGTCCAAACCCTCTTGGAGTTCCTCTCGATCCTTGAACCTATAAAACAACCAATTCAAAGAAGCATAGCAATATATCGACCAAGTATCATATAGAAATCAAGTTCATAACATATTGAAAGGTGGTTAGTTATACAATTGAAACAATTATTCATATGTAAACCATAACAATAACATCACATGCATAAAGAAGATTGATTTCGGGAACAAGACAAATGTTTCTTTACTACAGACCACTAAAACAAAGCAAGGAATGATATCACCTGAATCTTCCTCTTGCTGGCTCCAAGCGGAACCATCCTCCATATTCGTCCAATCCCAAGTCTTCAAAAGGCTCCTTCCATGACTCACACAAAGATATCTCAACTAGTGAAATGACATCATAACTCAAGGAAACAAGGGTTTCCTATAATGGGGGAAGTGCTGGAAGCACAAGGGTCTTTAGACCTGATCATGGATAATCTCAGTAGAGTAATTTTCTCTTTATTCTCTCCTCCTTTAGGCCTTCCCATTGAAGCCTTTTTATATGTCTCCCAAAGTAGTTTTTTAGTTGGGAATTCGTTGGGAACAATTGGGCCACGGGCACTACTAGGTAATCAACAGGTAAAACCTGTGATCTCCTCCTGAAATTAAGGAGATTTATTTTTTTAAGTGTTTTAAGACATATACGCAGGTTGGGTATACACTGACCCGCGTACACACGCGTTTAACTCAGGGCAATGTCACGTACAGGGATTAAAACACTATTTTTTAAGTATTTGGACCAGGTCTGGAAGGAGGGGTTGCCCTAGGCCATAAATGTAGCATAAAAAATATCAAGGGTGAGATTTGGAGCTATAACACTATCAACATGTTTAGTTTTCATCAACTATGAAATTATGATCTCTCACTTATTTCTGCTACAAAATTACCTATTAACTCTCAACGTGTTTATTTTTCAACAATTCTGAAATTTATTTGGTAATGGGTATTTTTAAATTGCTGAGTGAAATTAAATAAGGGATGATAAGAGTTTAAATTAACAAACATGGCCTAAATGTTGTCATTGATATTAAAAAATGAGACCATGGATCAATAGCACAACTGGATTGCAATTTAGAAATTCTCACCAGCCCTTTTAAACCCTTACACTATAGAAAAATAACCTTGAAACATTACGATGTTTTAGTGAGTTATTTAGTGAATTTTACCATTTATTTATTTCTTTGAAAGAAATAAAACATGAATCAATTAAAATGTTTTGAATATTTCATGTGTTGTTGGTGTATTTAATGAAAATGCACTGTGTCTACCAGGTTTGTCCCCTTATATTTATTGTTTGAAGTCCCCAAACATCCTGGAAGATTGCTTGGTGAGCATCAAACTAAGGAATCTGAATTATGCAAGAATCACAAGGAAGCTAATCCCAAAAAAATTAACCTAAACAAATATTGTTGCCACTGTACGAGACCCACCAAGATATGACTCAAATATCTGACTAAAAGGTAGCATATTTAACGGATGCCGACAAAATACAAAAGCATATATATTTAAAATATTAAAATTTTGAATCAATCATTTTAATAAAAGAAAGTTTTGAAGCTTGGAAAGAAGCGTTACAGAGAATAGTATTAGTTTTATCTTTGGCATTAGAGGTTGAAGGGGAAAATCAATATGTAGACCCATATATAGAGCGTCTCCACACTCAACGATTTGGCTTAGATTGACCATAGGGTTTCCGAGGCTAGGATTCCCTCAGGAGAGTGGGGCAAGGCCACTGAGGTAACAATGGGTGATTTTCCTAATAGTACCTCCAGGTTCTCCCATTTGATATTAGGACTTTTCCTCCTAGGCGAGGATTTGAGTGATAACAACCATATCAAATTTGATCAGAGTATATTTCCTTCCCTCTGGCCTAGCCAAAGCCTCTGCTCTACTGTGCCTTGATTTGTCTTACAATAATCTGCATTTGGGTAGGATTCCACACTGGATAACCAGAAAAGAGATGACAAATCTTCACCTTGCATGCTGTGGGGTCAAACAATGTCTAGCACATGGAAGCCTATTGCCATGAATTCCTTACTGAGTTCCATTGATCTTTCTAACAAGAGTCCTACATGAGATATAAGTCACCTTCTCAAGAACATGACCTGAAAAAAGTTTATCTCTCCAACAAAAGTCTCACCTCCAATCTCTCTAAGGTTTTTCACTGCCTAATTCCATCTCAGTTCTTAATTTGGATTATATATGAAATTAAAATAGCACCACTTATCATTCATATGTAAATTAAAATACGTTGTAACTAAATTTTAATTAATTTAAAAAAATATATTAATTAATAATATAATTAAAAATACGTTGTAACTAAATTTTAATTAATTTTAAAAAATATTAATTAATAATATAATTTAGACTGTAGATGTTATGTGGTTTCCAACAGTCGTTATTCTCTATTTTTAATATTTTGTTAGAAGTATATCAAATTAATGTTTTTAGTTTGAGCTATATATATATATATATATATAAAACTAAAATATCATCTTTTACAATATCTATATAAAATTTAAATTTGCCAATACATATGTTATATGGCATACATATCTACAAATGCGTTTTTCATACTATTTTTCCAATTTTCATACAATTTTTCCAATTTAAAAAACTTATCGACTTCTTTTGCACCTTTTGGGGCAATTGCTAGTATATATAATTTAAAAAAAATAAGTATATATCATGAAAAAATTAAGTCTTTATGGTTAAAATGTTTATTTAATCCTATATATACTCTATTTAGCATTTAAAAATACAATTTAAACAACAAAAAATAACAGATTGTACATTACACTTGAAAGAAGTTTGCACGTGAAGAAATTTGATCCCTCTAGGCTCATTTAGATCTGTACTTAAGATGGATCTATGATGGTTTGTATCATTCAAGAATTATTCATTTATGTAATGTAAAGCAGGTTTCCCCCTCAAAGAGACTACTTTATAAGTCGTTGATCTATCTTTTGTTTTATTTTGTGAGCTAGTAGCATAACATTTCGAATCATAGTTTTGGATTCTAGGGTTTTGCTTCTTCAAACAAGCCATCTTGGAATTTTCACAATAATTTTTTTATACAAGGCTTCAAAAACTGAAATTGCAACTGCGTTGAGCCGAAATATTGGTGAACTTTGTATACGAATTTCAAATCTTGGTTTGCTATATTTTGGAGAAATGATCCGAGGAAGTTAGGGTTTTTGTAGGCTCCATAATTCCCTCTCACACATGTGACCTAGGAAAAATCGGCATAAATTTCTCTTCGAGCATCAGATTTGAATATTGTAAAAAGTGTTTCAAAGTGCACATGCTTTAGTTTTTCATTTTTTAGGGCCAAAGATCAAAACAATGACACGGGGAACTTCGTATAAGTTCACTCTACTGAACTAATCTATAATAAGGTCATCATGGGAGATTGAGCATAACTCTTTCTTGGTGAATCCAATCTTGATATGACTTGGGGGGTTGGAAAGAAGATTCAGAGTGCTGCCACAAGAATAAATTTGAGGCTTTAGAGATCTGAAATTACAGAGGTACAACAGTTTCAATATTGAGCTCCTAAAAAGCAAGAAAAATATGTGCATTTTTAAAAATTTTGCATAACTTTTGTTTGAAAAATACATTTTAAGTGATTCAAAGACAAGAATGAAGAATACATATCATTGTTTGATTCAAAAATGTCTTGAAACAAAAAAACAGACACACCTAGTAAGTAACCAGAAAGATATTCCATGATGCATGAAGAAGAGGAAGAATTGCAACAAGATATATAAAAATTACAAGACCAAGTGCAACAAATTTATCTCTCGTAAAAAGTAACAAAAAATGAATTGGAAGCCATGGTGAGTGTTAAGATAGATGGTATAAAAATGGACATGGGAGTTTTGAATGATGGTTTAAAAACAAACATGGAAGCAATGATGAATCTATTTATAGAAGGGTTGAAGGAAGGTTTGGCAAAGTTGATAGAAGAAAGGCTTCCTAGTGAAAATCACGATGAGGACAAAAGGAACATGAATTATGATTTTAGAGACTCCAACGTTGGGTTTAATGACCACCACATTCCAAAGATCGATATGAGGAAGTTTGATGGCAAGGATCCCGTAACATGGATACTACATATGGGGCAATATTTTGATCTCCATGATGTGCAACACACACAAAAGGTAACCATTGCATATTTATATTTAGAAACCAATCAATTTGTATGGTATCGATGGATTTGTTATCATAAACCAAAACTCACTTGGTCAATTTTTATGGAGGAAATGGTAGCACATTATGGAGATACAAAGAGCAACATCTTCTTTAGCCAATTCATAAATCTCAAACAAAAAGATTCAATGACTGAGCACATTGAGGACTTCCAAAAATTGAATATTAGGGTAACTGATATTCTAGAGGAGCATAGGATTGATGTATTCATAGGTAATTTAAAGGATAACATCCAACATGAGGTTCATCTTTGGGAATCTGATTCATTGAAGAAGGCATTCAGAGTGGCAAGAAAATTTGAAAGCAAAATTATGGCAATAAGGAAGTCTACCACTCACAACTATAAAGATAGAAGTGTTGTTGCTTCTAGCCTTCCACAACCTACAAGGTTGACACCACAACAATTGGAGGAAAAAAGAGCAAAAGGGCTTTGTTAAAGTTATGATAGAAAATACAATAAAGGTCATAAGTTTGTTGAGAAGAAATTATTTTACATAGATTGTGAAGAGGAGGAAGAAAAGGAACAAGAAACATCAAAAGAGGAGGATATACACCGGGAACCAACCCTAGAGAAAGAAGAAATGAATATGATCATATCTTATAATGCATTGGAAAGAATTACCACTCCTCGAACTCTCAAGATAAAAGGATATATCAAGAAGAAAAAGGTTATAGTGCTGATTAATTTAAGTATTACCCATAATTTTATTCATTGTAAGATAGCCAAGGAATTGAATTGCTTTCTATATCAAGCACCAAAGTGTCAAGTGATGGTTGCAAATGGAGGAAATATAAATTTCTCTGGAAGGTTCCACAATATCAAGATAACCATGGGGGAATATGTATTGAATAGTCTAATTCTTTCCATTCCAATGGATGGTTCCAATGTCATACTAGGAGTCCAATGGTTAAATCTTTGGGGATGATAAATTTTAATTTTCAAGAAATTTTCTTGAATTTTTTTTGGGAAGGAAATAAAGTTGAATTAAGGGGTATCGCAGGGAAACTAGGAAAGATAATAAGTTCTAATGGCACGAAAAAGCTTCTGAAGAAAGAACAACCTTGGATAATTATTTCAAGGTATTTGAGACTCCCAAAGGCATCCCACCTATTCATTATCATGATCATGCTATTCATTTTATTCTAGGAATTGTTCCTCCAAACATCAGACCTTACAGATATCCCTATGCCCAAGGGAGTGAAATTGAACGTATGGTTGCAAAAATGTTAGAGGCTGGTATAATACAACCTAGTCAAAGTTCTTTCTTTGCTCCAATATTATTGGTGTGCAAGAAGGATGGATCATGGCATATATGTGTAGATTATAGGGAACTCAACAAGCTCAAAATTAAAGATAAATTTCTCATTCTTGCCATTGATGAATTTTTGGATGAATTACATGGAGAAATTTACTTCACCAAGTTGGATCTTCGTTCAGGATATCATCAAATTAGAATGAAGACTGAAGACATTATTAAAAAACATTCAAAACTCATGAGGGTCATTATGAATTCTTGGCCATGCCTTTTGACCTTACTAATGCACCTTCCACATTTCAAGGTTTGATGAATTCCATTTTCAAACCCTTCCTTAGAAAGTTTGTGTTAGTATTTTTTGATGATATACTAATCTACAACAACTCTTGGAAGGATAATGTTCAACATGTTGACAGGGTGCTCAAACTATTGGATAAGAAACAATTATATGCAAAAACCTCAAAATTTTTCTTTGGAGTATAGTAGGGGGAATATTTGGGTCATATGGTATCACATGAGGGTGTTAAGGTAAACCCTAAAAAAATTAAAGCTATTAAGGAATGGAAAATTCCCACAACCATAAAGTATCTTTAGGGATTTCTCGGGTTGACGGGGTAATATCGCAAGTTTGTTAAGAATTATGGGAGAATAACAACACCTCTAACAACATTACTGAAGAAATATGCATTTTCTTGGACTCTAGAAGCAACTAAGGCCTTTGAACATCTTAAAGAGGAAATGTGACAAACACTTATCTTAGCTACGCCAGACTTCACAAAAAACTCTATTGTGGAATTTGATGCCTCTGGAAATGGAATTGGTGTTGTTTTAATGCAAGAAGGAAGACCCATTGCTTTTGAAATTCATCTAATCAAAGGAAAGTATTTACACAAACCTATTTATGAGAAGGAAATGTTGGAAATACTACATGCACTAAAGCAATGGAGACCTTACCTAATGGGAAGACACTTCAAGGTAAAAAAATATCATGATAGTCTTAAATACTTTTTGGAATAAAGATTATCTTCAAAAGAGTAGCAAAAATGGGTCACAAAGATGTTGGGTTATGACTTTGAAATCATCTACAAAAAAGGGAAGCAAAATGTTGTTGCAAATGCACTCTCAAGAAAGGATGAGGATGTGGAAGCATTGCTTTGTGCCATTTCTATTATCCAACCTGATTGGATAACCGAAGCAAGGGATGAATGAAAGAATGATGAAGAGGTATGGGCACTCATTCAAAAGTTGAAGCAAGATCCTAGTACATCTGATACATTTAGTTGGAAAAATGAGTCATTATGGTACAAATATCAATTATATCTTTGTAAGAATTCCAAAATCAAGAAAAATACTATTTTGGAATTGCACATCTACCCCTAGGAGGGCACTCGAGATTTTTAAAAACTTACCATGGGGTCAAGAAGGAATTTTTTTGGGATGGCCTTAAATATGATATTCAGAAGCCTCTGGCAGAATGCTTGGTTTTCCAACAAAATAAAGTTGAGACTATTAAGACCTTGAGTCTGTTACAACCTTTAGCCATTCCAAGTTAGCATTGGGAGGAAGTCTCAATGGATTTTATCATAGGTTTACCCAAGTCTGAAGGAAAGAGTGTCATCATGGTGGTTGTTGATATACTTACCAAGTATGCACACTTATGTGCATTATCTCATCCTTTTAAAGCCAATGTAGTTGCTAATGCATTTATGGAAACAATTCAAAAGCTACATGGAAACCCAAAGATTGTTGTAAGTGACAGAGATCCCATTTTCACTAGAATTTTTTGGACGAAATTATTTTCTTGTATTGGCACTCAATTAACTCATAGCTCATCTTATCATCCTCAATATGATGGGAAAACTGAGATAGTGAACAAATGTTTGGAATGATATCTTCGTTTCTTTGTATATGATAAACAAATATAATGGGTTCAGTGGAAGAACTTACCCGCTAAAGATTCTACATGGTAGGATGGGAATTTTATACAAAAACATCCATAATTATTCAAGCATTGAGAACAACACTTTTTTGAAGGAGAGGGGCGTGTTAGGTCCCTATAATACTAGTGTATTCCCATGATTGTTATTGTTAGTGTATCCCCCTATTGTTATTGTTGTGCCCCATAGAAGCCCACTATTGTTATTGTTGTTCCCTTACATTATTATAGTTATGCAGGTTCTAATTATATTGTGACCCCTTAGACTCGTATATATACCTAGTAGGTCTTATCATTTGTATCATACAAGAATTTTTCATTTATGTAATGTAAAAGAGGTTGCCTCCTTGAAGAGGCTAATTTATAAATCGTTGATCTATATTTTCTTGTATTTTGTGAGCTAATTGCATAACAGTTTTTGATATGCATTTTTTTTATACTATATATATATATATATATATATATATATATATATATATATATATATAATTTTGTTTTGTTTTGTTTTGTTTGTTTTGTTTGTTTGTTTGTTTGTTTGTTTTTTTGTTTTTTTAGTACTTTTGCGGTTGCTATTTATTTTTATGTCAGTGCGGGAGTAATGATATATAACATCGATGAATTGTTATTAGTTTGCGCTGTACATAAACTTTTGCATAATTTTCCACCGCTTGTAATGCCGAACTATAGGTTTTGTGTTTTTGAGAGGGATGATGTCTCAACAAAGCTAAGATAAGGCTCCATAACCTGAGGTGTGAGGTCATCCTAGTAATGGATAAGATTTCTCAATAATAAATTAGTGAATTGCTATGTCATTTTTTAAAAATTTCTACAAGGAAATACGGTCCAATTGGGATCTTCACGACCCTAGGGTATTCAAGATTTATGTATAGTGCTCCTGCATTAAATTATAACTGTCAAATACTTGTTGTGGAAGTCGAATGGGAGGTTTAACCTGAGAGACTTGTACAAGAAAAGTTTTCACTCTAACTTCCAAATTCAAAGAGCAATATCTACGCATTTAAATGCTAAATGCTCCATCAATTTTAAATTAGGCAATAAGCAACTTGTTCCATATTTTCCTTTATTTCATTAAGAAACATTTAAATGCTATGGCAATGTCAAATTCGATTAACAATATTCATATTGCTACACAATATTTAAATGGTTATCTTTAGATTTTAATTTGTTGTAAAATTTAACAACATATATACTTATCAAGCACAATGATATTGACAACAAATGAGCAATAAGCTCTACTACACAACATTTGATATTGTAGTACATTATATACAAACCATTAAATTCTATATAATTATGTCGATAGGTGTTTTCTTTGTTGGCTTGGGATGGGAAAATACTGTTCACTCCAGCCAATGAGAGAGCTTGATTTTTGCCCTTCTAACTAATTAAATTTTGCCATGTGCTCATCTCCTTCGGCCCACGTTCTCCCCTATTTCTGTAGCACTGAAATGCATTGAGGGTTCTATACGCACTTTGCATGAGGGCTCTGCCCTCTGTACTCACTCCATCTTCAACCATACCTATTTTTATTCTTACACGCCATCGGTCACGCCAAGCATGATGCCCACTGATAGGGTTTAAAATATGTGCAAATGGTAGATGGAAAGGATTTAGATGCTTTGAACGAGGGTTTTAAGGTAGATGGATTTGTGTTGAAGATAGAGGTTGGGTGATGGATTACCTCAAAAAAAAAAATCTGTTTTTATAGGCGGGGCAGATGGTTTCTTTAAGTAATGGTTTACTGCCATAAGTGTTATTTTGTGAAGGAATAAACACTCAAGGGTTCTAGATCTTTTGGTATTCAATAACCGTGGTTGAAGGTCTTCTTGTGATGTGAACTAGGGATTAGTTGGCCATGGATGCGAGTAATCAAAGTTCGTCTCAGAACAAGCGATGTCTTGTGAAAAAACTGGGACCCTATGATGGGAGAATTCAAGACAAGGAAATATCACTGTTAAGGTTGTGTCTTACTTCTCAGAAAGAATTGAGTGAGGAGGATTTGAAGAAAATTTGTAAAAAGGTGCATTTTACTTTTTTTTTATTACTGATAAGCAAGCATGCCAGGGTGTTTCCTTCAGAAACTTACCGTCTACTGTTGCAAATCCATTTCCATATTGAAGAACTTGAATTGCATTTCTAGGTGGGCAAAGGAATCATTGGGTGGGAGCTGGTAGTTGTGCATTTTTTTGTCTCATTCCTCGATGGGAGAAATTTTTAGAGAACTGCAGGCTAATCCCCGAAGAATCATGTTCTCGCTATTGGTCTCATTGGTGCGTTCCAGGATGAGTTGGCCATAGGGGGACGTCCAAATGTCAGCCACTTTGAGGTCCTGCCCATTGAAGGAGAAGGTGAATTGATCGACTGAGTCGTCCCATTTGGAGACCTTCTTGGCTCCCACAGTGAATATTATATGAAAGATCGACAATTTCCAGCCTAAGGCAAGCACCAGTAGGAATGGTTATGTCAGATATGGTCGTGTATAACAAAGAAAATCTGTTAAAGCATCCATGACATTGTTATCCAAGGCAAATTTTTCTATTGGACAACTGTATATAGTCAAAACTTTCAGATGTTTCAGCAGTGCAATTCCTCTTTGGTAAAATGGGCAGTTTAGAGCCATATATTTCTAACCTTTCCAAACATGTGAGATGTTCAATACGTGTGTTGATATACTTTAATTTGAAGCATTCGACCAGAATCAACTCTTTTAAGTGCACTAAATAGGCCACAAAACATGGTAACTCTTTCAAGCTTGCGCTTCCTATTCTTAGTTGTTCTAATTGGCATAACGGTTCTAAGTTCAAGGGAATATTTCATAAATTAGTATTTAGTACATTCAGGTATCTTAAATTCCTCCAAGAGGTGATTCCCCTTGGCAAGTGTTCCAATTGAGCACAATATTTGAAGTCGATATGCTCCAGTGTGGAAATCTCTCCCAAAATATCCACTGGGATGGATAAGTTAATGCAGTCTCGCAATGCCAAATGTTGAAGTTGCAATAATTGAGAGAAGGAATTGGGCAATGTGGTTAGTTTAGTAGAGCCAGATAGATCTAAATGTATTAAGTTTTTAAGTCCCAAGAAGTCAAATGAGAGTGATTGTGCATATATGGCCAATCGATTGAAGAAAAATGGAAAAAAATATGGCATGCTGCTTTTCTCCTCAACTGGATGAGTGCAGCTCGAAGTACTTGAAGATGCTCTGTGCCCCCTCGTATCAATGTTGAACTCACACAACTCCAAATATATCTGTAATGAGCATAATTAGTTAATTAATTTCGAGGAACTGAGTGTTTCAGTCTAACTATCACATATGCACATCATCAGTGAATCATGACAAGCTAATTAAATGATCTAACGCCATTGTGGGACAAATACTTTTAAAATATTTTCGAGTTACCTACCTCATCAATAAATCAAAGAAATTTCTGGTGAGGTTGCCCTTACAACCTTGAAATTACCAAACTCTCAAATTTCTCAGTGAAATGGTCTGGGGAAGGGAAATGAAGGGAGCATTACGCTAGCGAAACCATACCAACTCCCCAGAGAGACCAAGAAAGTGTGGGCTTTGCCTTCGAACATGATGCCGAGTGCCTAAATCCAAGTGTAGTCTCACTTCCTTCCCTTTGGTATGGTGTTGATGAAGTGGGCACTCGTCTACTGTTGCAAATCGTTACTTGAATTTTGCATAACACTATTTCTAGGCTCTTTTTCGTGAAAATAAAAAGTGAATGGAGGGGTGTCGATCTTTTCAGGCTTGATATGTTTTATCTTTTACTTGTCCACATTTTTCGGGGCATGTTCTCTATAGATGGAAGTAATGGTTGGGATTTGAAGCTTGTAGATGGATTCTTAGGGGGCTTGACAGAAACTAGTTTATTAGTTGTAGATAAGATGCCAATTTAGAGAATGAAATTTCGTTTTGTAGTTGGATATGTTAATGAGTTTCACTGTGTTTTCCCGATCCAAATAGACACTTTCGTGCCTATGAGAGATCCCCTTTACTCATTTTTTGCAAAGGGTTTGAGTAGGTTTTTGCTAAATAGAGTAGACGATAATGTATTTTCTTACTTTTTGAAGAAAGGACAGGATGTTGGTGACAAAGTGGAAAACCTTGGATCAATTGTTTTGTCAAGTAGTCCCTCTCAACAGGTCACATTTCCTTCTACTTGAAAGGTTTTGCATGATTCACAAAGGGATTTCAAAGGCCTTAGTAAACCTTTAACTCCATCTGGGATCATGACTTTTTTGGAGAGCATTATGAAGCTGAAGATATTTTGTAATATATCTGCAATGATTGCAAGGCTCTTTCTATCAAAGAAGTACCAACATATTCTGTTTCTTCATTTCACAGACAACACATGAATAAGACAAAGAGCATTGAACAAATTGGTGAGGAGGTTCAAAATCTATTTGACTCATTTGAAAATAACAATTGTGAAAGTTTGACATGGAAATGCTATGGACAAGAAGCAATTGGTATTGTCAAAAGTTCTGAAATGAAATCCAACTCTAAAGTAGAAGAGATACATGATTTTCAACATGAAGTAACCTTCAAGTATGCATGCGGTTATGGAGTTGCAAAGAATGAAGTCAATGGGGGAGAAAGATTGGAACTTCTTGATGGAGAGTTTGGTGATTTGAAGATGACATATGTTACGGTCATCTCAGATCATGCACAACACTTTGAGGAGACCATTCTTGCCGAATTGGATAATATTACTTCACCAATACCTTCCTTATCAGTTCCAATATCTCCTCTGCAAACTGGATCTAAGAAAAGGAAAAGGCCACAAAGTGGAGAAAATGAGCTTCCTTGAAGTTTAAGTCCACTAAAGTATGATGAAAATGAAGAAGATTTTGTTTGTTATGATCTGTTAAGCAGGGTTACCTCTACCCGTAAAAGTGGACAGAAGAAAGTGAAGAAATTAAGATTCTCTTTAAAGAACAATCTGGTATGGAAGCCATATAGTCCTTTTCCCCCAGAGATCTTGAGGGTGCCTCCATCTACCACTCCAAGAGGGAGTTCACTAAAGATGGGAGTTCTTCTAGGACCAATTTTTATCATAAAAAACTCTCCAAGGAAAAAACCAACCCTAGGGCAGAGGTCTGCATCAGTTCGTAAAGCTCCGAAGAACACGAATTTTTCTTCGGCTAGTTCAATGGTTTTACGAAGTCATCGACCAGTTCCTCGGTAAATTAGATGTAAAATCCCTACATCAAAAAAATATAATGAAATGGATATCTTTTTTTATTCATATCCATAATGTGTTTAACAAAAAGAGTTCCTATAGTGAACCTTCTATGGCATTTGGTCTACATTACTATGCTTGCCTTGCCAAAGATTGTTATTTTATGATTCTTTTCCTATGGCACATGATGATGTACGTAGACTGGAATTTTCCCATGCAAAAGAGGTGGAAGAAAGGTCCTTTTCTCTAGAAATTTCTAGGAAGCTTCAGAAAGAGGTTGATCAGGCAAGTTGTTCCCCGTGCTTTCTTTTTTTTGAAAGACCATAATAACATGCGGGAAGCAGACAACTGTGGAACGATTTTGGGATTTTAGAGACCACGATAATGCTTCAGTATACTCAAGGGAAGAGATTAGACATGTGTCTCTACGAACATTCCGGAATATGGGATTAGTCATTAAAGGGATAAGTCATCTTTATTTTTGATGCTTCTTGTTTCAATTAGTTTATACTGACCTTTACCACGACTTCTTGATACATATGTTTCCATTTGGAATTTTTCAATGCACTCCGTTATGGCCTAAATCTACCTTAGGTTGAGAAATATAGGTCTAGGGTAACATCAAACCACGCTTAACCTGGTAGCTAGCCCTACCAGGTCAGAAGAGGGCTCTCTCCTTGTGAATCTCAGGAAAATATAGCAAATGAGGCATGAGATGATTGATGTGAAAACTAATTTTAGGCTAGGTATATGCTCAAAGGAGTTTGATTGAGTTTTATGTTGGTTTGCTGGATCAAAAGTGGAAGGTGGTTTTGGGTCCGGGGAATGGACTCAGTCTTGCAGAGGTTTCTATGGGGTGAGGTAGCCAAATGATTTAGTACCTTGAATTAAGTGAAATGGAGAGTCTTAAGACTGGTGAGGAGTTGGAGAGGGCGTGAAAGTATCAGGGATCCTCTTTAAACAGTTGAAAACATGTAAAACAAAATAAAACCTAAGTTAGAGCACTGCAATATCATCGATTTCCACCTTTATACTTGATTCATTTAGTTAAGCTGAAAAGAGAGAGATGATGGCGCACATAAACACATGTAAACTTGAATCACAGAAGGAAAAAAAATACTAAATCACCTTGCCACAAGAATCCAACAAAATGTTGCAAACCCTAGTCTATTTCCTTGCTAAACTACAGAGATGATGTACAATAATGCTCAAAGCATTCACAAGAGTCCAACCTTTACAAATGACTGAAAAAACACATGATATAGACCTCCAAACCACCTGTGCTATCCATCAGGGGTCGAATCCATGATAAGAGGGGTGGTTTCAACCATATCTAAACTAGGAACACAAAAATAGGCAGTGGAACAACTTGCCTCTTAAACCTAGGAAACTGATTCATTCATCCTCCAACCACCTACAATTGATGTATCTACCTTATCAAGTAATTTTTTATCATTTTTACATCATAGTACATCAATTTACATCATGTCACATCATGAATTTGACCATAAGAGAGAAAAATTCAAACTAGAAGAAAACTAGGCGAAAAACAGAGTTTTTGAGCAAAATTGGCACTTTTTCATCCTGTGCGTAGCGCTTTTTCCCAGCTAAATTTGGAGGCCTTCCCCTTCACAAAATTTTCTCCAAGTGGGCTTCTTGGAAAGGTCTATTTGTCTACTTTCTAGGAAAAGTGGAATATTTGAATTTGGTGTCCATTTTCCCCTCCAAAAATTAGTTCTCCCAACACTGCTTCCTGTGTGGCCAAAAAGTGGCAGAGAGGGCATTTTTGAGGTGTTTTTGACCCTTTTGGAGGCCAAAAACTTGTCAAAATTTCATAGTAATTTCTGGGCATGCATAATTTTTCATGAGGAATCCAAAAAATCAAAGTTTTCCTCTAGATGAGGTCCCTATCAAAAGCGATTACCAGGTGGCGCTATGCACCTGCCGAAAAAACCTTTTTTTTCCTTGAAAAATTCAAAATTGCCAAAAAGTTTGCCAAATTTCTTGAAATTTGGCATGAGTGATCTGCATCAAGTACTATGTTGGGCCAATGAAGTTTCAGCCAAGATCTTGAGCTTATCTTTCTCTTTCTTGCTCCTTAAAGTCTTCCTCAACTTGGCTTTTAGGCTCCTTATCCTTGCTTTGCAAATCTTGTTCCATGACAAATAGTGATAAACCATGTGCCGCAAAACCTTGTTCTCATTTTTGGCTTTCTCAAGCAGCTCCTCCATGTGCATATTTTCCCTCTCTAGCCAAGATTCCTAGTCAGCATCAATCTCTTGCTCAAGCGGTGTCAATTTGACTTTCCTTCTTTTTGTTGCTTGCTTGTTTTCCCTTATGGTTTGCAGCTCCATGATTGTCTGCTTATCCTCCAACTGCTTTTTTCATTGCTCAAGTTAATTAATGATCCACTTAGCTCTTTCAAGGTTAAGAGATAAGTCATGGATGCCATCTTCTTTTTCTTTGATGATCTCCTTGAGTTTTGAGCTTTGGGAGCCCAAATCAGTATCCTCATCCTGAATCAAAATGAAACCTCTCTCCCGACCTTTAGAAGGCCCTTCATCATGCAATGGTTGTTTCCCTTTATCCTGTACTTTCTTTTCTGAAGAAGGAGGCAAAGCCCCTTTCACCCCAGGTGAAGATAGCATTTTCTTGTGGTATAATGAAGGAAACGAGACCCCTTCCACCCCAAGTGGAGATAGTACTAGTTTGGCAGCTGCAAATAATCTCCTGGTGCCCTTTTCATAAGTGACAAATACTGGCACACTTGTAGTTTGAGTCTCATGAACCTCTTGCAAATTTGAAGGCCCTCCTCCTCTTGAAATACTGATGGGGTCACTTGAGGGCTTTTGAAAACCTCATGTGAAATGAAAGCATCCCATGAAGCATTCAACAAACTCAACTGAAGCAAAACAACAATCTTGATCAATGAAAAATGATAAATGTTGTTGAATTGTTGATGAAGAGGTTTTCTTTGTACCATTGAAGCTATTTTCTCAATATTTCTGCATATGAAATAGGGGTTATTCATCATCCTCACTCTAGTGAAATGCATCAATAATCTAACATGATAAGTGTACAAGCGAGAAAATCTCCCTTCACAGCTGAAGTATTTGATAATGAGCTTCATGAGTGGAGCATAAGTGTCCTGTACGTACCTGAAAGGAAAGACCCTACTGATTTTCTTTTGATAACTAGCCTTGATATAAGGCTCATAATGCTCTTTGCCCACAAGCTGTCCTTCGTTCCACTGTTCACCCACATTTGGAATACCTATTGCTTCAGCTATAGTTTTAGGTGTCAAAGTGGAGGAAACACCTGCTAAGTTGACCTGACCATTGTGAATATGAGGAACAAATAGTCTAGCAAGTTCATGGTGGTATTTCACCCTTTCCACCATCTCACAAAACTGGTAGCAAGACTGATGTTTAAAGCATATTACTGCAAGAGGGCAAGCTAGTAACTCTGTTTGTGTAGTGGGCTCCTCCCAGATGTGTTTTCCTCCCTTATGTGGTTTTCTTGGTGTATGAATCTCTTGGGAGGAATCACTCACAGTTTCCTCATCCCTTTCATAAGCTGAATCTGTTTCCATATTTGCCACTGTATGGTGTAAAATGATGAGTATGAAGAGATTTTATTTCAAGAATAAGTGACTACTATTTTCTTCTTTGGGATTTGATGAGTGGGATTTTGATGCTGGCTGTAGGGTTATTAGGCAGTGATAGGGTTTTGGGAATAAGGATTAGGTTTTGGGGAATAGTGGGAATTAGGTGTTAGGGTTTTAGGGTTTGGGAAAAAGGGAGTGAGATGAGTGTAAATGAGAGAGGGATAGGGAAATGAAATTAAAGAAATTCAGTGGAGAGGAATGGGATATGTGAAAATGATGCAGGGGAGTAAAAATAGCAAGTATGACAAAATTACAAAACCCTATAAAATTTTGCAATGCAACTGTGAAGAAAATTAGGTTTTGATTTTTCACCTATCAAAACACCATCAAGGATGATAAAATGTCTTGCTATGGAAAATAGGAGGCTTACTTGGAGAAATGATGTTTGTAAAATTTGGATTTTTGGAAAGTTGATTGGATGAGTTTTGAAGTTGGTCGACTGGTGTGCCGCGCCAACACCTAGGTGCGTTGTGCCTAGCAGGTGCCTCGCGCACGTTCAAATTCCTTTGTAATTCCTGCACTCGGTGCGCCGCGCCAAGTGGAATTTCAAAAATTTGCTACAATTTCTCTCCTTTCACCTCAAAATGCGATTTTTTCTTGTTCTCTCTCTCTTTAGCACATAAATGATGTCTTCAACACAAAGAGCACTTTATATACCTTTGACTTTAATTTTTTTATTTGGAAAACCCACTTTCTAAAGTTTTCCTTTTCACTTTGTCCTTTAAAAACTTTGTTTTGCAGTTTGGCTCTCTTTTTGTCATTTGATGGACTAATGCTTGGAATTTCTTGTCTCTTTTGCAGGAGCTGGAGTGTAGGAGTTTGGAAAGGTGACCTAGGGCTGTATTTCTGAACTTATTACGTATAGGAAAATTAAAATTACATGAAATTTTTATACATAAAACATAAAAACTCTATTTTTCCTCAAAACAGGGTTTTGAGGAAAAATCAATTACTGAGTATATCATTATTGAAATTTTGATGCTGAGACCTTATTAGACCTCCTCATGTGCCTGCTGACCATTATTGAGCTTTTGCATGATTATGGTGACAAACCGTAGACCTAATGAGACCTAAAACCCTAAAAATGGCTTTTGCAAAGGTAATGACAAAAGATGACTGTAAATGACCTGAACTTGTAAAAATAGGTCAGCAGGTAAAGACCATGAGGGTAATTGATAATGAGCCACTACCATTAGATGATCCATGACCTAATGGAATGCAGCTGATCGGAAGAGACACCTAAAATGCATGCAAAAAGAGAATTTTAATCACTGATAGAGGGATGAAGATACCGACACTAACATTGGCTCCAATGGGGATGGTAGCTCCTGGGAGGTGCCAAGAACTGCATATCTCTGGAAAGCAGAAAATGCCTCTTCCATTGGGCTAAATGGAGTCAATAACTTCAACAAACCAAAACCAATATCTTGACTCAAAACTGACTCAATTACAAGATTGAAAATTGACTCAAACAATCCACACTAAGTAATCAAAAACTGAAATCAGACCTTCAGTTTTATAGCCTTCACTTCGGGCCCCAAACTGAATGAATGACAATAGTACACACTTTGCAATGAAGGAATTAAAATAGTATGTATAGTGATATATGTGACAACAGAAAATATTTCAAAGATAATACCGTTTTAGCAGGTGATCGTTGACCAGCCCTCATGGACGATCTTCCCCATTCATTTCTTTCAACAAAAAAACATTTTGACCTCGATATGCAACAATTCTAAATGGTCCCTTCCACAGATTATCGAACTTTCCATGCTTGCCTTTGTCCTCGTTTCTAGCATCCCATTTCAGCACTATGTCTTCAATTTGAAACTTGTCCGCCTTTGCCTTCTGATCATAGGTTTTCTTGATTCTCTCTTGTAGCCTAAAGGTATTCTGAAAAAATTCCTCTCTCATTTTCTGTAAATGGATCATTTGGTTTATTCTTCACTGTAAATGATCTTCTTCGCTGCCAGCTTCATGTAGAAGTTTAACAACAGGGACTGCAAGAGATGTCGGGAACACCATGTCAACGCCATACATGATATCGAAAGGAGACATGCCTATTGATTTCTTCTGACTTACTCGATCCATCCATAGTGCATTGACTAATTTCTTATGCCAACTCTTTTTGTTTGTTTCCAACAGCTTTTGATGAGGTTAACCAATGATTTGTTTGAAGATTCTGCCAATCCATTACCTTGTGGATAGTATGCAGTAGAGTGTCCCAAGGTAATTTGATATTTGTTACAAAAATCAATCATATTTTAGATTTGAAAGCTGTTGCATTATTTGTAATCAACTTGTTAGGACAACCAAAACGTGACAGAATATTGTTTTCAAGAAACTGAATTATTACCAAGTTGGTGGTCTACCAAGTGGGAATTGCCTAAATCCATTTTGTGAAATAATCTATCGTTGTGAGGATCCACTTGTGCTGAGCTAAAGATGTAGGATGAATCTCGCCAATAAAATCTAGGCCCCACTGCTGAAACGAAGCACTAACTTCGACTGGCTTGAGAGTAAAGGCTGCACCTTTCTCCTTCCTTGAAAAATATGGCATTCGTGACAACTTGTAACAGTTTTATACACATCAGCAAAGAGGGTAGGCCAATAATACCCTGCTCTCAAAATCTTATTGGCTGTTGTCTTCCAAAATAGGTGACCTCCACAATCTCCCGTGTGAAAATCATCCATGACTTGTTTTGCTTCCTCCTCAACCAAACAATTCAGCAAGACACCGTCGGGATCTTTCGAATAGAGTGCATTATTCATAATACAAAATTTGGCAGACTTTAATTTCAGAGTCCTATTTTTAATTCTATCCATCCCCGGTGGCGATGAAAGATGTTAGAGCACATATACAATATTCGAATACCAAGGAGAAAGAAGAAAAATTTCAGATACCTGAACAAGCGAACTTTCTTCATCTTCTTCGGACATAGCAGCAATCAGATTTATGTCCAAGGCATGCAAATTAGACTCTGCCATCAGTTTTGCTATCCCCTAGCCGTTGATGAGCTTTGTTGGTTTTACCTTCACATCATATTCTAACAAAGCTATGATCCATTTACCTCGTCTCCCGTTCGGACCTGTTTGTACTAAGAAATCTTTAACGACCGCGTTAGGGACATAAGCAAGAATATGAGAATGCAAAATATATACCCGGAAATCTTTCAAAGCTTTTACCAAGGCAAGAGCTTTCTTTTCAATAATGTTATACTTTAAGGCTGCATCTCTTATGGTCCTACTGAAAAAGGAAATTGGCTTTCAAGCTAGTCTCTTTTCTGCATTAGCACTGCTGCCATAGTATGATTCGAAGCGAATGAAAACAAAATGAAATCTTGGGAATAATCTAGGCTGATTAAAATCAGAGCTGAAGAAAGAGCCAACTTTACCAAATTGAAAGACTTGATAGCTTCTTCAGTCCACTTTACTACACTATCTTTCTTTAACATGTTTGTGATTTCCCTCAAATGTTCAGCTAGATTTGGCACAAAACGACGTAAGAAGTTCATCTTACCGTTGAATGCTTGGATATCCTTTTTACTTCGTAGAAAATCAATCTTCTGAATGGCTTCTACTCGAGCAGGATCGATGCAGATGCCCTCCTTGGATATGATGTGACCGAGAAGCTTCCCTTCATCCATGGAAAACAAGTTCTTTTTTGGATTAAGAGATATGCCATACTTTCTACACCATTGAAAAACAATCTTCAAATGGTAAATATACTCCTCATATGAATTGGAAAAAGACTGTCAAATCATCAAGATAAACTACTAAAAATACATCTTTCTCATTTGCAAAGGTGATATCCATAGCCCGCTAAAAAGTTGCACCGGCATTCTTTAATCCGAATGGCATCTTGGCATAATGGAAAGTCCCCCACAGAGTGGTGAATGATGTTTTGTCCCTGTCATCCTCATGGACCAGAATTTGATTATAGACGAAATACCCATCGAGCAGTGAAATACGAGATGCTCCAACTACTCTTTGAAGTATGTGGTCCATTTTTGGCAATGGATAGTTATCTTTGAAAGACACCTTATTCAAATTTCTGAAATCAATACACAATCTAATCTCACCTGTCTTCTTCCGCATGGGCACCAAATTGGAAATCCAATCTTAAAATCTTATTGGAACGATTATACCAACCTTGTACAATCGATTCACCTCTTTTGCTATTGATGGAAGCAACTTTGGATTTATCCTTCTTAACTTTTGATGGCTTCTAGTTTGGCGTGATTGGAATGATGTGCTGAATTATACTCTTATCATACACCTTCAAATCTGAATAGTCCCATGCAAATACATTAGTAAATGAAGATAATAAACTAATGTATTTTGCCTTTACCTGAGGAGTCAACGCGTTTGACAACTTCACCATCTTTGGATTTTCTACTGTTCCAATATTCACATCCTCAACTCCCTTCTCGGTCGGAACCAAGCTTGGTTTCTGGGCTACATCATCTTGATCAAATAAATCCTCTAAAGGTATTAGACCTTTAGGAATGACATTATCCTTCAGCTGCAAAAATTCCATTTGATTTACCTCTATGTCTGATTCACCATCATTTCTCTCCATTAATAGAAGTATCTTTGTATTTACCTTCATTTTGCAGAAATTCTTCAATTTCTTTGTCATCTTGAAACACTTGCCAATATATTTGATTATCAGGGACAGTTGGGTGATGTTTCACATGAATTTCAAACTTATTGTTTGAATTCATCGGGATTTTCAAATTACTTGCAGTTGTTGCATGGGAATCTACAATAACATTTTGTACACGTGGGACACATGTCAAAGTATAATATGGAAACAACATCAAAATATCTAATACCGCATTATGGTAAACCCGCATTTGAGGATGTTTAGCTTGGTATTCACCCTTGACTTGCTTGATTACTAATTTGGAGTCGCCATAAACTGATTTTTTTTTTGCATTCAACTTCTTGAGGATTTTCAAACCAGCAATTAAAGCCTCATATTCAGCTTCATTATTGGAACAATCAAAAGCCAATATATGCGAACAAACTCTTACATTACTCGAAACTTTGTTTGGTAGGAAAACATGGCTGCATATCCAAATACCAATTCTAGCACCATTCTTACCTATTGCTCCATTAGAGTCCATACTCCACAAACCGGCTTCGTCCTCTAAGTGCTGAAATTCTTCCTGCTCTTCTACCTGTGCTTGCTGTCCATCAATTTTCTGTTGGTAGCGGAAGGTTGATTGTTCAACGGTACTATCAAGCCTTTGTCTTTCTTGATCAAGTACAACTCTGAAATTTTCTGTAATATCTGGAATATCTTCAACTTCAACTAATTGACTATTTACATCATTAAAACTATCAGAATAAAGAACAAAAGATTCTAAATCAGTATGTACATAATTGATTAGATGATTTAAAGGTTTCTCCTTGCTTGTGATCATGTACTTCATCTTTTTCTCCCGATATAATTTCCTCAACTGGCCAAACATGGGAATAGTGGCACAAGAGAAATCTAGCTATAATGTCCCTTTGAGTTTTGCTCCCCACAATCTGGATAGAAGCATGCCAAATCTAGGGGGAATATCGACCACAACCACATCCATAAGAAAATTCTTCACTGGAAGCTGATCTAAAGTGACAACCAAACCTTTAATGAGATCAATACATTTGACCCTACCAGAATCAAAGGAATAAAGATCATGGTACTTGCGAGTGATGTCTAAACCCAATTTTTCCATAATTTCCTTTGGCATCAGATTATGAGATGCTCCTGAATCAAACATGGTGCTGTGCAAGACATAATCATGCAATCTAAGGCTGACATAAAAAGGAGCTACATCCTTATCCTCAGATTGACCTTCTAATGCTGGACCAAAGATAAGCTCGGGCTGGTCATCCTCCACATTAACCATATCAGATAACGGATCTAAATTCAAAATCTTTGACACATGACCTTTATAGCTGCTATTCTTCATTAATTCAGTCAAAGGTATCGACACTTTTAACTTAGAAATCTCATTCTCTGAGCTAAAGGCTATAGTTTTCTCTACCTCTTTGAATGGAGCTTCTTTCTTTTTATTCTTCTCCTTTGATACATTTGGCTGATTTGACTTTTGATTCGCTGATTGTGTTTTGCTGGTGGTAGGATCTGCTACCTCCTTTCTCTTTTTCTGCACATATGGAGAATCATTGTTTGATGGTGTTGCTTCCTTCCTCTTTTGAATTGTATTGATGGGTACCTCTCCACTCATGAGTGAATATTGTCGTTTTTGGGCTGTCAAGGAATTCATGTATCCCCTCTGATATTCATCAGATTCTTCTTCTAGGACTGTTTCATTTGCTAAGATAAAATCTTCATCCTTTTGTACAACTGGGCTTTCTGAATACTCTTCATCCTCCGTGATATAAATTGGTAAACCATCAGGTGTAAAGAAATGATTCTCCTCTCCTATTATATTCTCATCATCATCTAATTCTGGACCATGTGCAAAATTTTGTTGTAACGGTTTTTTAACTTGCTGCTGTGCTGCTTAGTCTTGTGCTCTTTGTTCCCGTTGTTTGATTTTGAATTGTGGTTGCTGCTGACCACGAAAGATTGGATTTCTAATCTGTGTCTTAGGCTTATCTACAATAGTGAGTCTATCAAACACCTTCTCAATCTTGTGAAGCAACTGACATGAGGAAGAAGCTTCCTCTTTTATGGTCACCTTCTTCTCAGTCTTTGTTCTAGCTCTCTTGGCTAATAGATTTGCCTCCACACTCACTGCAATTTTCTGCATATCCTCCAATGTGGCCGGGTTGATTTCTCTCAATTGATATGCCATGTCGGGATCAAAGCCATCAAGAAATTTAATCAGAGCCAACCCCATTGGTGGCTTTATATCAACGGGGATTGCATTATAAATAGTATTGAATATAACACAATAATCCTAGACACTTTCACCAACATTCCTCTTTATGTTTTCATATTTGGAAAGAATTTGAGGAGGATTTTTCTTTACCTCTCAACGATCCAAGAATTGTCTCTGAAGAACTGCCAATGTATTGATAGTCCCAACTGGCAATTCTTTGAACCACTTCTGCACTTCGCCTCCAAAATTTTGCACAAATAGTCTCATGGTCACATTTTCTTCATCTATCTCATGAAGGTCAAAGAAATCAGTCATCTTATCCACATGCTGCTGCATTGTGATACCTTGGGTACCATCAGACAATGGAACTTTCCTTTGGTAATTAGCAGGCATAGCATCAAAGTTTTGTGGCAAAACGAGAGGTGCATATCGGGCAGCCATTTCTCTAGGTGGATTTGAAACTGGCCTTAGGGATGTAGGAGGAGTTAGAAAAAAAATAGCAGATGATGTAATGGGTGTATGAGGTGTAGAAGGAGGGGAGGAAATATGAGATGTTTGAGGTGTTGAAGGGGTTGATGGGGGAGAAGTGACAGGGGGTCTATGATCGGATATGGTGGGCTGCACGGGAATAGTGGGGATAAAAGGAGTTTCAGTAGGAATATCTCAACCAGATACAACAAAAAATGAACCAAGAGTTGCAGATGTAGATTCTAAGAACTCGGGAATGTTTGTATCCATAATGGAAGTTTGAAGATTCAAGATATAATCATCAATTAATCTATTAGCCTTTTCAGTTTTTGTTGGGTCCCTATAATACTAGTGATTACCCCATTACTATTGTAGTTGTACCCCTTATTAATATTGTTGTGCCCATATTGTCCCCATATTGTTATTACCGTGCCCCATAGAATCCCTCTATTGTTATTTTTGTGGCTTTATATTATTATTGTTAGGTCGACTGGGTTATATTGTGACTCCTTAGACTCCTATATATAGAAAGGATGTTTTGTCATTTGAATCATCCAAGAATTGTTCATTTATGTAATGTAAAGGAGGTTTCCCCCTCGAAGAGGCTGAATTTTAAGGCGTTGATCTATCTTTTCTATCTTTTTCTTGAGCTGGTTTCATAACATTTGGTATCAGAGCTTTGGATTCTAGGGTTTTGCTGCTCCAAACAGGTCATCGTGGCATGTTCGCTATAACTTTTTTCTGCGACGTTTTAGAAGCTAAAAAAAAACCCATTTGAGAAGACATCACGCTGAATCTCGGGTCCGAATTTCAAAGCTTTTCGCGCTATATTTGCAGAGATATGATCTGAGGAAGTTGGTCTTTTTGCAGACTCCTGAATTACATTCCAAACAGGTGACCTGGGGAAAATCATCATAACTTTCTCTCTGAGCATCAGATTGAAATTTAGTAAGAAGGTACAAAAAGAGGATGGACTGTAGTTCCTTTTATATATTTTCCAGAGCCAAAGGTCAAAACAGTGACTCGTGGCACATCGTACAAGTTTTCTCTACTGAACTAGTCTATAATCAGGTCACTGTGGGAGATTTCACATAACTCTTCCTTGGAGAATCCAATTTGGATCACACTGGTGGCATTGGAAAGAGGACACAGAGGGCTACTGTAGGTCACAATTTCAGAACTAGATGATTCAAAAGTACAAAGATACATCAGAGGCAATATCGAGCTCCTACCAAGTGAAAAAAGGTGTGTAGATTTTTTTAAATTTTTGCTTAAGCTTATTTATTTTGAAGGAATTCAAAGGGAATAGTAGAGCATTATTATTGGTAACTGATGCCCCGAGGAAAGAAAATGCAAACACCTAGTAAGCAACCTGAAAGCTCTAGCATGACTCATGAAGAAGAGGAAGAAATGCTACATGATATATCAAAATTACAAGACCGGGTGCAACAAATGTCACTCTCACAAAAGCTAATAGAAGCTAAGATAAAGGGCATGGAAGCTAAGATGGACGATTTGAAGATAGATTTGAAGACAGATTTGAAGAGAGACATGGCATATTTGAAGACAGATTTGACAAATTTTGTACAAGAAATACTTACTAATGGTGAAAAGGTAGTAAAGGAAACTCATCATGCGAACAAAAGAAATGTTAATCATGATTTCATAGACTCTAATGTGGGATCGAAGACCCACCATATTCCAAAAATCGATATGAGTAAGTTTGATGGCAAGGATCCCGCAACATGGATATTACAGATGGAGCAATTTTTCGATCTCAATAATGTGCAAAACACACAAAAGGTACGTATTGCAACTTTATATTTGGAACCAAATCAGTTTGTATGGTATCAATGGCTTTGCTCTCGTAAACAAATTATCACTTGGACAATTTTTACGGAAGAATTGACAACACATTATGAGGATACAAAAAGCAACACTTTTTTTAGCCAATTGATAAGTCTCAAACAAAAGGGTTCAATAATGGAGCACATTGAGGAGTTCCAAAAATTGAACATAAGGGTAAAAAATATTCCAGAGGAGCATAGGATTGATGTGTTCATAGGGACTTTAAAGGATAATACCCAACATGATGTTCGCCTTTGGGAACCTGATTCATTAGAGAAGGCATTCAGGTTAGTAAGAAAAATGGAAAGCAAAATTATGGCAACCAGGAAGCATACCACTCACAACTATAAAGATGGAAGTGTTGTTGCCCCTAGTCTTCCACAACCTATAAGGTTGACACCACAACAATTGGAAGAAAAAAGAGCAAAAGGGCTTTGTTACAGTTGTGATAGCAAATACACTAAAGGTCATAAGTGTGCTGAGAAGAAATTATTCTACATAGATTGTGAAGAGGAAGAAGAAAAGGAGCAAGAAAGGTCAAAAGAAGAGGATATACTCCAGGAACAAAGCCTAGATAAAGAAGAAATGAATCCGACCATATCTTGTAATGCATTGGCGGGAATTACCACCCCTCAAACCATCAAGATAGAAGGACAAATCAAGAAGAAAAAGGTAATAGTGTTGATTGATTCAGGAAGTACCACAATTTTATTCATTGTAAGGTAGCAAAAGAATTGAATTGCTTCTTATATCCAGCACCAGAGTGTCAAGTGATGGTTGCAAATGGAGGAACAATAAATTGCTCTGGAAAGTGCCATAATATCAAGCTATCCATGGGAGAATATGTATTGACTAGCCAAATGCTTTCCATTCCAATGGGAGGTGCTGATGTTGTACTAGGAGTCCAATGGCTACAATCCTTGGGTACAATAGCTTTTAATTTTCAAGAACTTTTCATGAAATTTTTTGTGGAAGGAAAGGAAGTTGAATTAAGGGGTATTGTAGGGAAACCGGGAAAGATAATCAGCTCTAATGGTATGACAAAGCTTCTAAAAAAGGAACAAAGAGGTGTAATTGCACAATTATGTTCACTAGATGTTTCCACATTGGGATCATCTATTTCTCCAGATCTCCAAAAAGTCTTGGACAATCATTCCAAGGTATTTGAGACTCCCAAAGGTCTCCCACTTATTTGCGATCATGATCATGCTATTCATCTGATTCCAGGAAGTGTTCCTCCAAACATTAGGCCATATAGATATCCCTATGCCCAAAAGAGTGAAATTGAACGTATGGTTGAAGAAATGCTAGAGGCTGGTATAATTCAACCAAGTCAAAGTTCTTTCTCTGCTCCAGTAGTATTGGTGCACAAGAAGGATGGATCATGGCGCATGTGTCTGGATTATAGGGAGCTCAACAGGCTCACTATTAAAGATAAGTTTCCCATTCCTGTCATTGATGAATTACTGGATGAATTGCATGGATCAATTTACTTCACCAAGTTGGATCTTCATTCAGGATATCATCAAATCAGAGTGATGACTAAAGACATTCTGAAAATAGCATTTAGAACCCATGAGGGTCATTATGAATTTTTGGTCATGCCTTTTGGCCTTACCAATGCACCTTCAACATTTCAAGGTTTGATGAATTCAATTTTCAAACCATTCCTTAGAAAATTTGTGTTAGTATTTTTTGATGATATACTAATCTACAGCAGTCTTGGAAGGATCATGTTGAACATGTTGACATGGTGCTACAACTATTGGAGGAGAAACAATTATATGAAAAAAGATCCAAATGTTTCTTTGGAGTACAAGAGGTGGAATATCTGGGTAATATTGTATCTCATGAAGGAGTTAAGGTAGACCCTAGCAAAATTAAAGCCATTAAGGAATGGAAAATCCCCACATCCATAAAGCATCTGCGAGGATTTCTTGGGTTAACAGGGTATTATCGCAAGTTTGTTAAGAATTATGGGAGAATAGTAGCACCTCTAACAACATTACTGAAGAAAGATGCATTTTCATGGACTCCAGAAGCAACAAAGGCCTTCGAACATCTTAAAGAGGCAATGTGCCAAGCATAGGTCTTAGCTACACCTGACTTCACAAAAACCTTTATTGTGGAATGTGATGCTTCAGGAAATGGAATTGGTGCTGTTTTAATGCAAGATGAAAGACCCATTGCTTTTGAAAGTCGTCCAATCAAGGGAAAGTTTTTACACAAAGCTATTTATGAGAAGGAAATGTTGGCAATACTCCATGCACTTAAGAAATGGCGACCCTACCTAATGGGAAGACACTTCAGGGTAAAAACGGATCATGATAGCCTTAAATACTTCTTAGAACAAAGATTATCCTCTGAAGAGCAACAAAAGTGGGTCACAAAGATGTTGGGTTATGAATTTGAAATCATCTACAAAAAAGGGAAGCAAAATGTGGTGGCAGATGCACTCTCAAGAAAGGATGAGGATGTGGAAGCATTGTTGTGCGCCATTTCTATTATCCAACTAGATTGGATAAACGAAGCAAGGGAGGAATGGAAGAATGACGAAGAAGTGTGGGCACTTATTCGAAAGTTACAACAAGATTCCAGTACATCTGATACATTTAGCTGGAAAAATGATTCATTATGGTACAAAGATCGCTTATACCTCTGTAAGAATTCCCAGCTAAAACAAAAGATTCTTATGGAATTGCACACTTCTCCCTTAGGAGGGCACTCAGGATTTTTAAAAACTTACCACAGGGTTAAGAAGGAATTTTTTTGGGATGGCCTTAAATCAGATATTCAAAAGTTTGTGGCGGAATGTTTGGTTTGCCAACAAAATAAAGTTGAAACAATTAAGACACTGGGTCTATTACAACCTTTATCCATTCCAAGCCAACGTTGGGAGGAGGTTTCAATGGATTTTATTACAGGTTTACCCAAGTATGAGGGAAAGAGTGTCATCATGGTGGTAGTTGATAGACTTACCAAGTATGCACACTTTTGTGCATTATCACATCCATTTAAAGCCAATACAATTTCTACTGCATTTATGGAAACAATTCAAAAGCTACATGGAAACCCAAAGATTATTGTAAGTGACAGAGATCCCATTTTCACTAGAAATTTTTGGACAAAATTATTTTCTTGTCTTGGTACTCAGTTAGCTCATAGCTCATCTTATCATCCTCAATCTGATGGGAAAACTGAGATAGTAAACAAATGTTTGGAAGCATATCTTCGTTGCTTTGTATCTGATAAACAAACACAATGGGTCAAATGGTTGCCTCTGGCTGAATTGTGGTATAACAATTCCTTCCATACAGCAACAAAAATGGCCCCATTTATGGCACTTTATGGGTATCAACCACCATCCATCACATTATTTAAGAGAAAATTCTAAGGTTCAAGCAGTGGAACATCACATCGAACATCAACAACAAGTCCTGCAACTCTTAAAGGATAACCTCGTGTTGGCACATAATAGAATGAAACAACAGGCAGATCAACATCGCAGTGAAAGAAGTTTTGATGTAGGTGATTGGGTATTCCTACGGCTACAACCATATAAGCAAATGTCCCTCAAGCAAGATAAGAAGGATAATAAATTATCACCAAAATATTATGGTCCATACAAGGTGTTGCAAAAGATTGGTACTATGGCATACAAATTGGAGCTTCCTGCAGCTTCTCGATTGCACCCAGTTTTCCATGTTTCATGTTTAAAGAAGGTTATAGGTGACAAGCTCCCAGTTCAAACAATACTGCCAGAACTTGACGAGGAAGGAAAAATTATATTGGAACTGGAAGCATTCACAGAAACAAGAACTCGACAGCCACAAAATCGATCAATTTCAGAGTATCTTATCAAGTGGAAGAACTTATCCGCTGAAGATTCCACATGGGAGGATGAGAATTTTATATAGAAGCATCCAAAACTACTCAAGCGTTGAGGTCAACACTTTTTTGAAGGAGAGGGGCATGTTGGGTCCCTATAATACTAGTGATTACCCCATTATTATTGTAGTTGTACCCCCTTATTAATATTGTTGTGCCCCTATTGTCCCCATATTTTTATTACTGTGCCCCATAGAATCCCTCTATTGTTATTTTTGTGGCTTTAAATTATTATTGTTAGGTCGGCTGGGTTATATTGTGACTCCTTAGACTCCTATATATAGAAAGGAGGTTTTTTCATTTGAATCATCCAATAATTGTTCATTTATGTAATGTAAAGGAGGTTGCCCCCTCGAAGAGGCTAAATTTTAAGGCGTTGATCTATCTTTTCTATCTTTTTCTTGAGCTGGTTTCATAACAGTTTCAAGATCTTTGACAAACTCCAGATTTAGAATAGTAGAACCAACTGCACTTTTATATTTTGTTTCAAACAATGATAGATCAAAATGTTCATCAAACTCAAGATCCTCAAGGTATTCAAAAACTACTGGACATGAATGAGATCTGAAAACGGGAATCACAGAACTTTCTTGTCGGAGAATTCTTGGGATGAGATTTGGGTTTTCATACATGGGAGGAGGATCAGGATCAGGATTGGCCCTGGTGTATCGTCTGGAAGCCAGTGTGTTGAATTATTCCCAAAAATCAAATGGACATTATCAATCTATCAGCATATTAGATTCTAAACTCATCATCCAAAGTCTAGAATTGCTTTAAGATACTGGGGTAATAGTTTTAGTTCAAATGTTCAGTTTATAAACTAAACTGGAGATTGACTGAAGCAACATTCATCTACTTTTGCACTTGCAAAGCAAGAGCAGTTCGAAGGCTACCTGGCTAACTTCAGGCTCCGTCTATAGTCTACAAAGAAAACAACGATAAACAAACTTATCTTCCCCAGTACGGTCGCCACTATGTTATGGCCTAAATCTACCTCAGGCTGAGAAAGGCAGGTCTGGGGTAACATCAAACAATGCTTAACCTGGTAGTTAGCCCTACCAGGTTGGGAGAGGGCTCTCTCCTTGTCAATCCCAGGAAAATATAGCAAATGAGGCTTGAGATGACTGATGTGAAAACTAATTTTAGGCTAGGTATATGCTCATAGGAGTTGGATTGAGTTTTATGTTGGTTTGCTGGATCAAAAGTGAAAGGCGGTTTTGGGTCCGGGGAATGGACTCAGTCTTGCAGAGGTTTCTATGGGGCGAGGTAGGAAAATGATTTAGTACCTTGAATTAAGTGAAATGGAGAGTCTTAAGACTGGTGAGGAGTTGGAGAGGGCATGCAAATATCATGAATCCTCTTGAAACAATTGAAAACATGTAAAACCAAATAAGCCCTAAGGTAGAGCATTGCAATATCAGTGATTTCCACCTTTATACTTGATTCATTTAGTTAAGTTGAAAAGAGAGAGATGATGTCACACATAGACACATGTAAACTTGAATCACAGAAGGAAAAAAAATACTAAATCACCTTGCCACAAGAATCCCACAAAATTCTACAAACCCTAGTCTATTTCCTTGCCAAACTATAGAGATGATGTACAATAATGCTCAAAGCATTCACAAGAGTCCAACCTTTAAAAATGACTGAAAAAACACATGTTATAGACCTCCAAACCACCTGTTCTAGCCATCAGGGGTCGAATACATGAGAAGAGGGGTGGTTTCAACCATATTTAAACTAGGAACACAAAAATAGGCAGTGGAACAACTTGCCTCTTAAACCTAGGAAACTGATTCATTCATCCTCTAACCACCTACAATTGATGTATCTACCTTATCAAGTAATTTTTTTTATATTTTTTACATCATAGTACATAAATTTACATCATGTCACATCATGAATTTGACCATAAGAGAGAAAAATTCAAACCAGAAGAAAACTAGGCAAAAAACAGAGTTTTTGAGCAAAATTGGCACTTTTTCATCCTGTGCATAGCGCCACTTTTCTTGTGCGTAATGCTTTTTCCCAGCTGAATTTGGAGGCCTTCCCCTTCACCAAATTTTCTCCAAGTGGGCTTTTTGGAAAGTTCTATATGTATACTTTCTAGGACAAGTGGAATTTTTGAATTTGGTGTCAATTTTCCCCTCCAAAAATCAGTTCTCCCAACACTGCTTCCCATGTAGCCAAAAAGTGGCAGAGAGGACATTCTTGAGGTGTTTTTGACCCTTTTGGAGGCCCAAAAATTGTTAAGATTTCCTAGTAATTTTTTGGAATGCATAATTTTTCATGCGGAATCCAAAAATGCAAATTTTTCCTCCAGAGGAGGTCCTTATCAAAAGCGAGCGCCAGGTGGCGCTATGCACCTGCCGAAAAAAACTGTTTTTTACTTGAAAAATTCAAAATTGCCAATTTTTTTTCCAAATTTCTTGAAATTTGGCATGAGTGATCTGCATCAAGTACTGTGTTGGGCCAATGAAGCTTCAGCCAAGATCTTGAGCTTATCTTTCTCTTTCTTGCTCCTTAAAGTCTTCCTCAACTTGGCTTTTAGGCTCCTTATCCTTGCTTTGCAAATCCTGTTTCATGCCAAATAGTGATAAGCCATGTGCCGCAACATCTTTTTTCTCCTTATTGGCTTTCTCAAGCAGCTTCTCCAAGTGCATATTTTCCCTCTCTAGCCAATATTCCCGGTTAGCATCAATCTCTTGCTCAAGTGGTGTCAATTTGACTTTCCTCCTTTTTGCTGCTTGCTTGTTTTCCCTTATGGTTTGTAGCTCCATGATTGTATTCTTATCCTCCAACTGCTTGTTCCATTGGTCAAGGTAATTAATGATCCACTTAGCTCATTCAAGGTTAAGAGATAAGGCATGGATTTTAGCTTCTTGTTCTTTGATGATCTCCTTGAGTTTTGAGCTTTGGGAGCCCAAATCAGTATCCTCATCCTGAATCAAAATGAAATCTCTCTCCTGACCTTCAGAAGTCCCTTCATCATGCAATGGTTGTTTCCCTTTATCCTGTACCTGCTTTTCTAAAGAATAAGGCAAATCCCCTTTCACCCCGGGTGAAGATAGCATTTTCCTGTGGTCTGATGAAGGAAATGAGACCCTTTCAACCCCGGCTGGAGATAGTACTCATTTGGCAGCTGCAAATAATCTCCTGGTGCCCTTTTCATAAGTGAAAAATACTGGCACACCTGTAGTTTGAGTCTCATGAACCTCTTACTGATTTGAAGGCCCCCCTTCCTCTTGAAATACTGATGGGGTCACTTGAGGGCTTTTGAAAACCCCATGTGAAATGAAAGCATCCCATGAAACATTCAACAAGCTCAGCTGATGCAAAACAACAATCTTGATCAATGAAAAATGATAACTGCTGTTGAACTGTTGATGAAGAGGTTTTCTTTTTACCAATGTAGCCATTTTCTCAATATTTCTGCATATGGAATAGGGGAGATTCATCATCCTCACTCTAGTGAAATGCATCAATAATCTAACATGATAAGCGTACAAGTGATAAAATCTCCCTTCACAACTGAGGTATTTGATAATGAGCTTCATGAGTGGAGCATAAGTGTCCTGTAGGTATCTGAAAGGAAAGACCCTACTGATTTGCTTTTGATAACTAGCCTTGATATAAGGCTCATAATGCTCATTGCCCACAAGCTGTCCTTTGTTCCACTGCACACCCAGATTTGGAATACCTGTTGCTTCAGCTATAGTTTCAGGTGTCAAAGTGAAGGAAACACTTGCTAAGTTGACCTGGCCATTGTGAAGATGAAGAACAAATAGTCTAGCAAGTTCATGGTGGTATTTCACCCTTTGCACCATCTCACAAAACTAGTAGCAAGACTGATGTTTAAAGCATGTTATTGCAAGAGGGCAAGATAGTAACTCTGTGAGTGTAGTGGGCTCCTCTCAGATGTGTTTTCCTCCCTTATGTGGTTTTCTTGGTGCATGAATCTCTTGGGAGGAATCACTCACAGTTTCCTCATCCCTTTCATAAGTTGAATCTATTTCCATATTTGCCACTGTATGGTGTAAAATGATGAGTATGAAGAGATTTTACAAGAATAGGTGACTACTGTTTTCTTCTTTGGGATTTTGATGCTGGCTGTAGGGTTATTAGGGGGTGATAGGGTTTTGGGAATGAGGATTAGGGTTTGGGGAATAGTGGGAATTAGGTGTTAGGGTTTTAGGGTTTGGGAAAAAGGGAGTGAGATGAGTGTAAATGAGAGAGGGAAATGGAAATGAAATTAGGGAAATTCAGTGGAGAGGAATGGGATATGTGAAAATGATGCAGGGGAGTAAAAACAACAAGTATGACAAAATTACAAAACCCTAGACAGTTTTGCAATGCAACTGTGAAGCAAATTAGGGTTTGATTTTTCACCTATGAAAACACCATCAAGGATGATAACATGTCTTGCTATGGCAAATAGGAGGCTTTACTTACTTGGAGAAATGATGTTTGCAAAATTTGGAGCTTTGGCAAGTTAATTAGATAAGTTTTGAAGTTGGTCGACTAGTGTGCTGCGCCAATACCTAGATGCGTGCGCCTGGCAGGTGCGCCGCACACGTTCAAATTCCTTTGTAATTCCTACACTCGATGTGCTGCGCCGGGGAGGTGCGTCGAGCCAAGGGAAATTTCAAAATTTGCTGCAATTTCTCTCCTTTCGCCTCAAAACGCGATTTTCTCTTGTTCTCTCTCTCTTTAGCACAAAAATGATGTCTTCAACACAAAGAGCACTTTATATACCTTTGACTTTAATTTTTTTTATTTGGAAAACCCACTTTCTAAAGTTTTCCTTTTCACTTTATCCTTTAAAAACTCTGTTTTGCATTTTGGCTCTCTTTTTCTCATTTGATGGACTGATGCTTGGACTTTCTTGTCTCTTTTGTAGGAGCTGGAGTGCAGGAGTTTGGCAAGGTGACCCAGGGCTGTAGTTTTGAACTTATTACATATAGGAAAATTAAAATTACATGAAATTTTTATACATAAAACATAAAAACTTTGTTTTTCCTCAAAACAGGGTTTTGAGGAAAAATCAATTACTGAGTATATCATTATTGAAATTTTGATGCTAAGACCTTATTAGACCTCCTCATGTGCCTGCTGACCATTATTGAGCTTTTACATGATTATGGTGACAAACCCTAGACCTAATGAGACCTAAAACCCTAAAAATGGCTTTTGCAAAGGTAATGACAAAAGATGACTGTAAATGACCTGAACTTGTAAAAATAGGTTAGCAGGTAAAGACCATGAGGGCAATTGATAATGAGTCACTACTATCAGATGATCCATGACCTAATGGAATGCAGCTGATCGGATGAGACACCTAAAATGCATGCAAAAAGAGAATTTTTATCACTGATGGAGGGATGAAGATAACAACACTAACACACTCATTGTTTAGCTTAGACATGACAGTGGCCCTTCATATTAGTATTTAAAACAAATTCAAATTGGAAAATATAGTGCTTATGGTAAACTAATATGTCCAGGACTATTTGACATGATGCTGTAAGATTTGCAGACTGTGTTGTGTTGTAGTGATAAATAAAATGTGACTTGTATTTTGCTATTAAAAAAAGCATGTGTTATCTATTGTTTGTCAAATGCACACTGTTGATAGAAATGCCTAGATATTGTCTGAGATTTTTTGTTTGCCCTATTTTAGAATGGAAAAAGAAGTCTTGGGATATCATCTATTGGTACATAACAACAGAATAATTCTCCCCAAATTGTCTTATTGATTTCCTAGATTTGTCCTTTAAACACCACACTCTTGCAATCAAAAATAATATTGAAGCTTCCATACATGTGTGGCGTTAGAAAATCCTTGGGAAACAATCAGACAATGGAAAGGAAAATAGACCAAATATGAAATATTTATGGGGTATTGTCAAAGATTTCATGGGGAATGCAAAGAAGAGGGAACTCCTTGCAAATAGAGCTGAGAGCCTTCTATTAAACCTAAAAACAGAGATTGCCTAGATTGTCGTAGACTGTCCTGGATATGAGCAAGATCCAATATAATATGGTACATCTTCCTAGCGTGACTTTTCCCTAACACTATAAATTTAATTCAAGTGGAAGTGTTTACAAACTTCGTGTGGTTGTCTTTCACTTGGATTATAAACTATCAGAGCAAGATATTTTCATTTAATTGCGTCAAAACTGAACAAGCTTTTGTAGTTTATTCTTTTATTTTTACTGTGACATATGCATCCTGCAGTGGAAATGGATGTAGGAAATTGAAATGTTTAGTATTTTATGTTTTAATGTGTTGTGTGCATTCTGTTGACATTCAGGTGTTTAGTAGGAAGTTTTTATATTTAGTAGTTGATTATCTACTGTGATGTATGCATCTTCTTGACATGTTTACTGAAGGTTGATTAAACATGTTACTATGGTGTGGTTCATTTGTAGGATGTTGGTAAATCCATTCTAGAAAGCTACTCAAAGGGGGTATTGGAGAGTTTGGCTTTCAACATTATTGCTCACATTGATGATTTGTTGTATGGGGATGACTTGAAAAAACATTCTAATTCCCATCAATATTCACTCATTCCTCCCCATCAAGCAAAGGTACCTGTGGCAGAGTGGGGTTGTTGTGAGAAGCCTCCACTTTCAAAGGATTGATCTCCATTCTTATTTACTGCATTACTGCATTATCCAATTCATCCTTGCACCTGTTGCAATGAGAAAGGCGCATAAGTGCATCTTGTTAGGAAGTATTCTAGTAGAGGGAAATGTATATTTCTATCAACCAAGAAATGGTTCGATTTAAGATAATTCATGAGCCCCATGGTGGAATTTTTGAAAATATATTTGTTTCCATTTTCCTTATTCCTCAGGATTTATCTAGTTGGTTTGAAAATATATTTGTTTCCATTTTCCTTGTTCCTCAGGATTTATCTAGTTTGTTTGAAAATTTCTAAATGCAGGGTCTTAGTCAGAGGAAGTTGAAAGTTGAAAACTTAGTTTTGGTCACTTCTTTCACTCAGAGATGCTGCATTACTCTAGACAATAGAGGAAAGTGCTCTTTTCCTCGGCTTGAAGATTTTTCATTATTGATTTTTGTACATATGTAGCTATAGCTTCCTGCAAATGGGATTATGTTTTAAAGAACAGATGTATGAAGAAAATGAGAGACATCCATGGATTTCTTGTAGTAAAAGTTGAAAGTATTGGAGGTAAAAACTTTGTATGACTTGTAGAGTTTCTTATCAGTTCAACCAACAGGAATAATAGATGATTTTTGATGAATTGGAAACAAACTTGTTATCAGTTTTGTAATTTATTATTCTTTCATCATTCTTGCAGTTGAGTGATAATACCCTTTTGAACTTTTCCTCTCTTTATTGTTTTCCTATTTGTCATCTAACTTTCATCAGAGAAATAAACACAAATGATATTTGTATGAGGTTAGTTATCTATGGAGACTGTGGGTCCTGGGAGGACAATGTGTTGCAATGACTAGGTTTACTGCATTCTTAAGAATAAATATGGATTTTCTATGGGATTTGATCTGTCAGATATCTAGATGGTCCTTTCATCTCAACTTTGCTCAATCACATCTGTAATCTGAAACTATTAATTGAGATTTCATGATGCTCCAATTTTAAGGTCTTAAATACTCTATTGTGATAACTACACCTCTTAGTTAGCATAAGGATTTAGCATTTCTTCTTGGAGGTATAAAGACAATCACAAATATTATTTTACAAGTCTAGTGTTGTTACATCATTAAAAGGACATACACATTATTTAATAGGCTATCATTTCAAATTGTTTAAAAAGCATTGGTTGTACTTACTTAGAAAGCAAGTAGCTGGTACTGTGGAAAAGTGGCTAAGACCTAGTCACTTTGATCAAACTTTGTCCAAACAAGTAGACTTGCCCAGTGGCACTTAGTTTAAAGTTACTAAACATCCCGAGTCTTCTGATTTTTTTTCTTAAACTTCAGACATGCATACTAGAGCCTAGTTGGGATGGGATGATTTTTGAACATCTTAAATAAGATAAATAAACTTTCACGGTTGTAATGTTTTTATCTTTAATTTGATTTAAAGTAAAACATCCTCTTTTTTTTATTATTATAAATTTTGATGTTTCTCAAGAATCATATGTCTTTAGGGACACTAAAGTTGAAACTCTTTAATTATGCATGTCTCAGACAACAACCAAAGTATGGATATCTTTGGTTATTTTTATGTTGTGTTTTATGTGTTCTTATTAGATGAATTTTTAACATTTGTTTGGATTGTAAGTTGGGTTGATATCCGTCCAACCAGAGACTGCAAAGAACCCATTTATGATGCTAACTCTAGATATTTCTGATGATGAATCTACATGAAAGTGTTGACCTCCTTCTCTGTTTCCCTAAGTTCCAGAATATGGGTTATGGTATCCACCGCACACCTAACTAACTAAAGAATAAATGATACATAGTCAAAATTTGTATTAACTAAAGAATAAATGATACATAGTCAAAATTTGTTGGGCTACCACCAGGGAAACTAGATTAGCAACAAAAGAAAACATTTATATTCATTAATGTTTAAGCCATAACATCAACCACAAAATAATATAAATATAAACTATATACCAAAATGTAATGACTATTCTGAAATCCATTGCTATATTTAGGGATGCTACGAAAAAAGAAATGTAATGCCCTGAGAACTAGGCGAAATGTGTGAGAAGATCACACAATATAGAAGATGGACATCAAACTGTCCCCCCATGCATGATGTTGCTAAGGTTTTATAGTCAATATTTCCAGTTGATAAATGAGCTCCAAGTAACAAAGTAAACCAACTAGCACCCAATAACAACTACAAGAGATACTTGGATGAGTATGCAGAAGGATATCATAGAGATGTTACAGGCACCAACACGAGCAACAACACTTTTGATGGGCTATTATTTGTGAGATTTGGTGAGGTTATTTTGCAGAACATTGTTTGACAGAACAACCCTTGAATTGAGCTCATGATAAAAAATACCCAATTGTTGAATTCTAGCTTCAGCACTGTCATTTCATCAAAAACTCAAATTTTGTAGTTTTGAGTTTTCAACAAAGTTGGCTGCCGAAAGTCTGCACTTGTTAATACAAGATGACAGTGGCATATAAACAACCCATATATGGACAAATGGAAGATGGCTTGCAATTTGAGTTTCTTGTGAATTTTCATGGTCTAAGCCCACTAAGATCGTTTGAATGACTTGACAAATCATTTATTGAAAGGTTGAAATTATTAACTGCACAAGTATTTTTAGAAATGCCAAAAACTTGTTTTTTTTAATCTTTTTTGGAAATGCCAAATAATTTTAACTAAGGCTAGCATAGGGAGAAATATTATAAGCTGTCTACTATGTACCCGAGGAAATAAATAAAAGATGGTAAGAGTTGAGACAAATCTCTTTAATAGACTTCACTATGTAATTCCTAATTAGTATTTTGGAGCCTCGCCTTGGAACAATTATACAGGGGAATTTGAAGCTGGCCAACTTTAGAATCCTTCAAATGTTTCTCGTATTAGGGCTATGATATATGGATAATTACAAGGGAATTTACCTTGGGCTAGAAGATCTGAAAATGCAAGGCATTATACTTCCAAGCCTCAAGATACCATTTTTATCTTCTGTGATCGATGAAGGAGTGGCATAGAAAACTACATAACAACACTAGTTGAAATGAGTTGGTCCATTTTCCAAGCCCTTATTCATATGTCAAAGGTGACTTCGTAACATTTGTTCAAAGCCCCATTTCAAGAGTAATAAAAAAGATAGTCTTATCCGTGACTTGGCAAACTATTATGGCACAAACCTATAATCTGCCATTGCAACTTTATAAAGGTAGAGCTCAAATTCACCCAATTAGTGTTTTGTCCTATGATTTACTAAGTTTTTGCAGTTTATTTTAGAACATTCCTGGTTACCAAAGAAAGCAATTGGAACAAATGCCATTTTGCATTAGGTAATCATTGAAGCACTTCTTGAATCTATAGAAAATAAGTTCATCTGTTATGTATCTTCAAGAAATTAAATTCCATACTTTCTTGACCTGATGATGTTATAGATATAGTTACTCCCATTGGCAGTAATAAGCTGATTTTAATAATTAAGGAATCAACCAAAAATATTGTGCTTAATCATGCCGCTGAAGTCTACCATGTATATGTTGCTGGCAATTTGGATGTCGCAAAAACACATTATTTTGGATGTAATGACAATGTCATGCCATGGATACACCTCTTATAGATGAAACATTGGTGAAGAGTGGGGACTTGATGAACTCTTGAATTGAGCAAAACATAACTATAGAAAATCTATGTGCTAGGGCGCATGTCAACATTTACATATATGTCTTTTTCCAACTCTTTCTCGCTATTTCAACAAATTTAATTTCTAAGTATTTATTTTCTTGATTCACTGTCTTCCCTATTATTTTGTGGCTATATCTATCTCCTTGATGCTTTTATGAGGGCATCTGGTTGCCCCGACAACTCGCCAAATTTTGATAACAGAGTGATGTCCCACATGCAACCCTCTTCTTTACCAAATCCTTTCGATTCCCACCACCCCTTGCCCCCTTATTCCTCATGCCTTTCACACCCACATCCTTGTTTCTTGCAGTGCTACCTCTGTGTCACTCTACATTCATCTACACTTCTATCGGCGTGTCTTTGCACCTCTTGGTGCAAATGCTAGTTTAAAATCTGATGATGTATATACCATAAAGTGTAGCGATGTAGACCTTCTAATTCTATTTATTTTAAATTCCCATAATGTATATAGCATTTAATACTAACATGTTGTGTAGCAGTGTGTCTCGTCATTTGCAACACGAAACTACAAATTCATGTCGTAATATTGTAGACAATAAGAAGAGTACAATAAAATCTATGTTTGTAAATTGGATATGGCATGTGCTAGGTATTAACATTTCATAATGCATGAATGCTTTCTCGAGTGGTAGGAGGAAAAGCTATTGATTGGAGGATCATCGAGTAGCATACCACGATAGTAAGAGACGAGTGTAATGTCATCTAATTAAAATGTTATGTTTATGTTTTGGATTATGTCACAATTTAATATATTCACACCAATGGAAATGTGTTTTATTTATTCATATCATGCTTGATTATGTACACTACAATTATAGCTTTACCTTTAGGTAGTTGTGCTATAAGTGTTTGAATGACCACTACAATTATAACTTTACCTTTAGGTAGTTGTGCTATAAGTGTTTGAGTGACCACATTATTAATTAGCAAAGGGACATGTCACATCTCACAACCAGTTAGGAAAGTTTATAATACAAGTTATCCATATTATGTTCAAATACAAGTTATCCATATAATGAGTTTGGGAGAAGTAGAGTTGTAATTCTTATGTTTTGGGGTGCAATCAATTTTAATTATATTATCACGAGGGTTGAAATGCCTTTGGGAATTCCTGTGTAGGATGGATGGGAAGTCATTATTCTAGAATCTTTGTTTATATTACTTTTCTTGAATAACCTCTTTCTCTAGAATCAATTACTCTTATTTGGGAAATAAATAAATAATCTCTTGTACAAGCTTATATTAGAATATGTACAATGACACCATGTCAACATAAATAAGATGGAAATGGGAGAAAGAGAAAGGTGCAAAAAATCAACATATTAAAGTTGAAGGTTGTAAAAGTAACAATAAAGTGTGCAGAACCAAGTATTTGTGTGACATGTCAACATAATCCCTCACTTATATAATGATGTGTGCACAGTTGATACAACATAGTATGGGGAGTTTTGGGATGATACATGAAAGGGGTTGCATGTTGATTCTATTTATGAACATGTTTGTTATATCAAAATCACTATAATTCGCCTTAATACAAGTCCATAAAGCACTGGATATAACCATAAAAGATGGAGAATACATGGCTCAGTGGCAATGTCATGCCTTAGTTTTCTTATCATGCAAAAAGTACATCTATACAAAAAAGAAAAAAGTAGTGACATTTCCACCATGTAGCTCTTGCTTAAAATATGGTTTATTTTAAATGTTTTTTTTTTAATGAATACTATTTTATTTTATGATTAGCTTTCATATCAAAAGAATAATATTTTTTAAATGAGCATAAAACTCTAGATCTACTAAGCATTGAGAGGGATCAAATCTCTCAACTTTTGGTAAATTATGAGTTAAGATTGATCTCTCTAGTTTTCAGTAAAACACTAATAACATGTTTTATATATTCGAAAGTATCCATAAAATATTCTATGTGTGTGTTATTAATATTTTTTTAAATATTACATATCAACTATATATTAAAATTAAAGGAATTACAAATCTCCCTCATACCTTGAATTAAGAAGAGCCTATTAATGGAATAAGAATTCTCTCTCTTCCTCTCTCATTGTATACCTGATGTTAAGATATTTTAGTTAACATGTATATTGAAATATTTGATTCATGACCCACAATATTGTTTTTTTTGTTATTAATATTTTTAAAAAATTATATATCAACTCCATATTAATAATGGAATAAATTACATATCTCCCTCATAATGAAAAGTGAAAATATAAGGGTTTTTTTTTGTTTTGTTTATTTATTTAAATTACTTTATTTTTCCTATATAAAGTTGATATGAAATTATGTTATTTAATATGGATATCGAAATATTTTATTTATGGCTAACACTAATGTTTTGTTATTAATATATTTTTGTTCTAATATTATAAATCAGTATGAATTACACATAATATAATATCAATAAAACTATTTTTACATGTCATCCGTCAACACCATATTAAGTAGTGAAGGAATTACATATATCTCTCATACTAAAATGTATTTTTTTTTAACTTTCAATTTCTTTATCATCTAAATAAATTTGATGTAAAATTAAGGTGGAAGTTGAAGTATTTTATTTATGGTCGACATTGGTATATTTTTTGTTATTATTATTTTTATTCTGTTAATGTAAGCATTATTTATTATTTTCTAAATGTAAGATTATATGACAACATCTACCTCATAACAGGCTATAGAGTGGCTCTCGTCGCAATAACTTGTGATATATATATATATCTATATATATATAACTCTGCACATCCTGGTGTTTATTAGAAGAGGCTTAGGAATGGTATGGCACAATGTGTTGGGACCACTTGCACAACTCTTAAATGGGTATCTAAGGACACTTTTATATTTGGAAATATATAATTCCACTTTTCATGTCTCACCTCTGTTGTTCTTTCACAACACTTAAGAATTAGGTTTATGTCTAAGATCACGATCACAAACACACTTGAATGCCACAACACAAGCACTTTGCTCTGCGGAAAACATATAGAAATGAATCAATCTCATGCACAAGACACTTTTTAAACCAAAACTTTTTATATTACAAATATTATTACAACAAATGTAGGGCTCCCATACTAGGGATCGTGGCCCTTACAATCAACCCTAATACAAGAATGACTAGGGATTGGAGTCAACAACCTATGACTACCAATCTTTCCTTGAACAAAGTACACTTGACTTACTTGTTGAAGGAGTGCTTTACTCAGCCCTTTCCATCCACATACCTTGAACACATCTGACAGGTCCTTTGCCACCTCTTCTGCTGCTCACAAGTAGTTTTGTTGCTTTGTATCTGCTTGCATCTTCACCCACTCAAAGTTCCACTGTCAATCTATCTTGGCTGATCCAAGATGACTGAACATAGGCTCAACCAAACCAGTCACTAACTTCTCTCCTGCTCCTCCAAGATAACCAACTCTTATGGTGTTTACTAAACTACCCTCTAGCATAGACAAGGTTGCTCCACTATCTCTACTCTTAGGGACTTCAAGTCTTCCCTCTTATCACTAATTTGTCACACATCAAATAACAAAACTAGGGCTTCAAGGATCTACCCACTAATCATCTCCTAGTTGCTCATAGGATGACAAAACTTAGGGATTTTACAATCTTCCCTCCAACAATACTTCTTCTGCTCCAAAAGATATGGTTCATAGGGTCTTCTAGGGTTGCCCTTACATAATGAAAATTTTTCTCCTTTGTCACACAAATTAGGGTTCCCTAATATCCACTAACAGTTCACACAAAATATTGTTCTTAGGTTGTCCTCTTCATCAATTTTGGGACACTTTTATCCTCTTCAAGGTAATGATCTGAATTAGAGCATATTAGTATTGTTGTGCTAATTCCCCATTCAGAAATAAACCCAAGATGCTTATCATTTGCTTTTTCAAGTGCCTAAGGATTCAAAACTTTTGCATAACTAATAGATTCCCATGAGAGTTTCTTATGGAAATGTTATGAACAATTTAACATAAAAACATATGCTGAACAACAACAATATAACAATAATGAACATCAATATAAAACACACAACCAACACATGATAAAGGATTTCACCCCTCGTGGGCTACATCTCCGTGGTCTAGCTTACAATGGCTTGGGCCTCTCTATTATGCTCAAATTACATAAAAAGTGCGTTTGCAATGCTTAGTTGCCTCTGAAACCCATCTCAATGAGTTCAGAATAGCCAAAACAACTAGAATTGACTCTTTTTGCAACTAATTTGGATAAGAACTGAAGGAGTTATGGCTTCTCCTAGTTCTCCCACTATTTGTTCTACAAAATGCTAAAAAATCGGTAGAAAACTACAAATTAGGCCCAAAATCCACTAACTGGGCAATAATTTCTCCACACCGCGGGCCATATTTTATCAGTGCTATCACAAATTGCAGTCGGTGAGTTCAGCGGGTGGAATGTCTTGTTTACCTAGCAGAATGATGCAATTGTGATATTGCGGACTCGCCGGAGTATTAAATTGTGGTTTATAACGTTATTGCGTCTGGGGTCTATCACTTACGGGACTTAACTATGCCGGTCTGATTACTTATTCATCACGATTATGATATGTGATCACATCGCATCACAAACCTTTCCGATACCTGTTTTTTTCTCCCCTTCAACGTCTGCGATATGCGATTGCGATTAGATCACATAGCAACCTAAACCTTCCATGGGCCAATTTGAAACACCTTTCTCGCCTACCACTGTGATATGCAATTTTCGAGGGCCAATGGCGGGCTGCCACTTTGTGCCTCCTTATTCACTAAAGGCTTGCCACATCATCCTACTCTTGCCACGTAGGCAATTCAAACTTGAACTTTGACTTGCTCTAACTTCTGCATACGAACTCGGATTTGAGTGCTGTTCACACAGTTGGATTCAGAATGATGAGCTCTTCAATATGAAGTTGAGTTTGAGAAGATTCTAACACTTTGATTTTTGAGCATAATTCTAAGCACCTGATCAGGTAGTCCCAACACATCTGCCCTACATGCATCTTTGTTCACATTAGAATACATACTTTGGCCCTATCTCTCATTGAACTACCTGATTAGAGCACCTTCAACATGCAACCCTATTCCCAAATTCACATCAATACCGAATGCCATATTGTAAGGGTTGTTGTCCTCTTATTGATGCACAAATCTAAGTCACTTAGCGACATAACTTCAGTAATTGATCTTGCATAGAAGAAGTCCTAGAATAAGACATATAAATTGTTTTTAAAACCCTTGAACATCCCTCCACTTAGAAAAACATCTCCAACTCTTTCTAGAAGCCCTCCCACAGTCCTAAAATTCTTGGTCTTCTTATCCAAAACACCAACAACTCTAGAGAGACACACAACCTCACCTTTTAGGGTTGTTACACATCAAATTAGGCCACGTAAGCCTCTCTCTTTCTGCAATGTGGGATGAGGATGTTTTTCCCTCCTAACAACATTCAACATAGGCCTTTAGGTCTCTTATCTTACACAGGTTCTGTGACCCTTCTCCTACAACTCAATACAGTGAATTAGGGAATTCAACGCTTTCTCCCATAGGCAGCAAGATATCATGGATGTGTCCCTCCTTCAATAAGATGTCTATACCTTTCAACCATCCATTTCTCCATCAAACAAGCTTGTGACCCTAACCATAGATTAGAGAAAAAAAAATTAGAGAATCTTGACTGTTAGGGAAGAAAGAGACACCCCCATGAGCTAGAAAAATTGGATCATAACACTCCCTTATTGTTGTTGTTAGCGCTTGAAATTTCACCTCAGGCTGAAAAAGGTAAACTCCAAGGCAACATCAAACCACTTAGCCTCGTAGCTAGCCCTACGGGGCAGGAGAGGTCTCTCTCTGGTCTTTCTCGGTAGGGATCTTCAACGGGCGAGATAACCAATGAGGAAACACTGATTTTAGGCTAGTAAACTGATAAAAGGTTTGATTTGGGATTTTTAGGGTTTTGGTGGAAAGTTGGGGAGAGACAATTTTGGGTGCAGGGATTGGACACAGTTTTTGCAGGGGGTTCTTTGGGGCAAGGTAGGAGACTGTACTGATGCCTTTGAATTAAGTGAATGGATAGGAATGACCGGTGAGGAGCTAAAGAGAGCAAGAAACCTTCAAGGGTTCTCTTTAGACAGATGAAAACATAAATATTAAGCAAACTTAAAAGCAGAGCATGGCAATCATGAATTCTACTTTAACACTTCATTTTCCTAATTTGCAGAAGGAAAAGTAAGAATATGAATCACATAAAAAACTTACAAGTACAAAGAGAAACACACCATCAATACATGTAACCACAGGAATCCCAAAAAGGACTGCAAAACCCTGGTCTTTCTTCCTTTGCCAAAATTGCAGAGATACAATGAGTAATACAATAGAAGCTTTCTCCCTCAAGAGTCCAACCATGAAAATGACCAAGAAAGTACATAATATAGGCAATCTAACATCTTTCCTTGCCTCTAGGGGTCGAGCTCACTATCCTAGGAGCTGTTTCAACCAATTCTAAACTGAGCACTAAAAACTAGGCAGTCAAAACAACTTGCCTCTATAAACTAGGAAACCAATTCATTCATTAAATTTTTGCCTATCACATGAATGAATCTTCTAGAAGAGATAAATAAGTGTCAAAATATCATAAAGTTACATCATTTACAACAAGGAGGATCAAAATTCACTCAAAAAAGTCAAATCCAGTCAAAACTGCGTTTTGCTGAGCTGTAGGTGGATTTCTGTGAAAAACTGCCCAACAGGTCGCGCCCTAATCCTGAACAGGTCGGGCTACTTTGGAGCTGCTTTGGAGGCACTTACATGTGTCCAAATGAGGCAAAAGTGGGCTTGTTGGAAAGGTCTGGATGTCTACTTTCCAACCAAAGTGGAATTTCGGAATTTGGTGGCCATTTGCCCCTCCAAAATTGCAATCTCCCAAGACTACTTCCTGTGTGTCAAAAAGGTGGTAGAAAGTCATTTTTTGCTTGTTTTTTGACCTTCTAGAGGCTCAAAACTCGATGAAATATCTTGGTAATTGCTGAGCAGGTGTATCTTTGCATGAAAAATCTAAAAATGCTGAGTTTTCCCGAAATGGAGTTGCCCATCGAAAAGGTCGCGCACGGCGCGCGACATGTTGGTGGAGAAAACCTTTGTTTGGCACAAAAAATTCACAATTGACAAAATTTTCTCCAAATTTCTTGAAATTTGGGCTGGGAGTCCCCAACCAAGTACCATGCTCAGTCAAAGAGGCTTTGGCCAAAATTTGGAGTGGATCGGACCTTTGCCGTCGTTTTAGTGCCTTGGCCAACCTCCTTGGATCTGGCGATTGTATTTTTGACATTTCTCTAAAACCATGACACCTGTGCAAAAAGTGAAGGAGGTTTTTCTTATTTGGCATGTTGTGGACAAAAACCTCTCTTAGTGTTTCAAAATTCATCTTTGATTTCTCTGAAACATCTTTTGAGTGAAACTTATCCCGATGTGTGAAACACGGAATTTTGTCGAAATGAAGCGAAATGAAGGGGATAAGGGGCTTCTAAATTCTTGGGGAAATTTTTGGAAGTAGGGAGGGATGTTAGGAAGCAGCGGAAAGTGGAATCTCAGAGATTGAGTGAGGGGAAGGGGTCCAAAAGGGAAAAACACAGGCCCAACCTAGAAAATTGCCAGGTTGTAGCTAGAAACTAGGGTTTGTGCGAAAATGAGGAATTTGGGGAATCTCATTGATGGGAAGCATTTGGTAAGGTACTTCAAGGATAGGGGAAGGTGTATGAACATCAGGATACAAGTTTTGCCGATGATTTGACCGTCCAAGAGAAATTGGCTTCAAAACCCTAGGAGAGGAAAATGACCTTACCTAGGCGCAACTGAAGCATGGACAAGGTGTAAAAAGACTCATTAGACACTGAGATGATAATGAAAACCCTATGAATGATGATAGACTCAGCTGAATAGTGACTTGGACCGAAATTTGGACAATTTTGAAAGGAGTGAAAGCAAACCCTAGACCTAATGCCTAGTGACCAAATTTTGCTTGAAGACTCACTGAAATGACAAAATTTGACCTGGACACTTCAAAATCACTTTGTAAGAGCACGTTTGATCACTGGAGGAAGGCTGGAAAGGCCGACACTAACAGTTGCGACTCTCCTTGAGACTCCTTCACTTTACTTCATGAGATATTTTTGCACTTCGATGGGTGATCAAATGATCTCTCTTCTTCTGTTCTTTTAGTTTTCCATGAGGGTAACAAACAACCCTCAAGGGGTATCACTTATGCCCATTTTGACTTATACTTCTTTAAGAAACCCCAACTAACTTAAGAAATGAGATATATTTCATTTTATTTTTCCACATCATCAAACCCTTAGGTGCCCCTTAGTCCTTCAAGAGTGCCCTTCTTGATTTTGATGATTAACAAATAATTTCCTCTTGGGTCTTTGCCCACAAATTTGGGTCCAAAGCCCAATACTTGGGTACACTTCCCACAAATACCTTATTGGTCAGCTTATCCCAAACCCAATACCCTAAGGTTGTGGGAGTTTCTCCCAAGCTACATAAATTAACAACCTCCATTCAAGGTTGACCTTGTGCATCCTAAAGTTGACCAACATGGGCCTAAAAATGATGTGGCATGATGCACAATCAAGACAAATTGCATTTCCCAAATGGGTGTCCATATATAGTTTTATATTTTGAAATAGAGAATTCAACTTTTCATTCCTCTCCTCTGTTCATGGTTTCCCATACACATATTTTAATTTACCAAAAGAGTTCCGAGAATAGAGAAATGTGACACACAATTAAGACAAATTATGCATCTCCCAAATAGGTATCAAAAGACTCTTTTTGGATTAAGAAATAGAGAATTATAGTCTTTATGTTTAATATTCATTGGAGGTTCACCCCATATGCCTAAGAGTTGACCAGAGGAAGCCCAAGAATAGTGTATTGTTAAAATCACTTGTGCATCTCCAAAATGGGTATGCAATTATGCTTTCAAATTTGGAAAAAAATAAATTCTACTTTTGTTGCCTCGCCTCCATTAATGATTAAGGTCAAGTGACCTAGAGTTGACCAAAATAGGCCTTAGAATGATGTAATGTGACGTGTGATAGAGTTCTCTTTCACATCTCCCAAACAGATATCCAAATATGCTTTTATATTTGGAAAAGGATAATTTCACTTTCATGCCTTATCTCTAATCAAGGTTGATCTCGCGTGACCTGTAGTTGACTAAAAGAGGCGCAATAATGGAGTGGAATTGCATATAATTGGGACAACATGCACACCCATAAAATGGGTATCTAAGTATGATTATGGATTTGGAAATGGCGAGTTCCACTTATGCCTCACCTTTGTTCAATGTTGACCCCATGTGACCTAGAGCTCACTAGAAGAAGCCCTAATATCGAGTGGCACTATGCACGATTGGGACACCTTGCACATCTTCTACATCTATATCCAAATATTCTTTATATTTAGAAGTGAATAATTCTACTTGTCCTCCCTTGCCTCCATTCGTGGTTAACCCCATGTGACTTAGAGTTGTTTAGAATATGCCCAAGAATGGTGTGGTGTAAATCATGATTTGGAACACCTGTGCACTTACCAAATTGGTATCCGAATATGATTTTAGATTTGGGAGTGGAGAATTCCACTTTTGATGCCTTGCATTCAAGGTTGACCCCTATTAGCCCGATAGTCGTCAAAGTTCTAGAAGTTTAAATAAATAATGTTAGAAATTGGTTTATTCTAGCATATTTGTCAATAGGATATTTAGTTCAATCTGCAGAGGGAGCCTATCATACTCATGTGATTGGTTTTTCTCCAAAGGTTAGCTAGTAATTAGGCTATATAAACTAGATCATTTTGATGTGAGGTACACAGGATTTTAGTCCTCACTATATTTATAACTCTATCTTTCTTGTTTAATTAAATTATTTTTATGAGGACACTTCTTCAATATTGATATTAGAGTGATATTGAAAAATGTTGGAAAACAATTAGTAATAGATTGATGATGTAAGGAAGACTCCATAATGTAAACCTAGATATCTTCAAAATTAAGGGTAATCATATTGGGTTAACTTGTTCTTGTTTTAAATAAGGAATATTTTACTTTTTTATTTGTAAAAGATTCGAAAAATAATTTTGTTGAGTTTCTTTTAGATCTAATCCTCATGTTAATGTTAATTATAATCTTAGAGCTATTTTCACTATTTATGGTTCTCGATATGCAATTAACTATATGTGAATGAATAGTCATAGTTTATGAATATCAAAATCAGAGTAGATCTATTATAAATCTACATTTTTTTATGATCTTAACATATATTGCTTTTCTCTCAATTGCTTAAGAGGGTCCATATTGTAATTTTTTTCTAGATCTATATATAAATCTAGCAATTAAAAATAAAAGTCAGTCTCGTCATATTTTGTACATCAATGACAAATTCATGTGAAATGAAATGGTGACAATACCTAGTCAAAATGCATGCTATATAGGGTTTTGATGTGTTTCTCATTGTGAAATTTCAAGACCGTGTCTATTCCAATAACTCTTGTATGATAGGGTTATTCAAAAGCACTTAATGTATTATTTTTGGGATCCCTCTTTAACAAGGATTTTTTGTAAGCTAGAATCACTTGGCTTGAAAAAAAAAACCAAAAAGAAGGATGAAGCCTACCAACATGGAGATTGAAGGAATGTTGAGAATTTTTCAACATATTGTTGAATTCAAACCCTAAGGCAGATGAAACATGATTTTTTTCTTCAAAAACCATGAACTCAATTGTTCCTAGAATGCAAAATAATAACTAGATTCTTGTTTTTTTTACATCACAATGTTGTGTTCTTTATTTTCATGAAGTACTTATGGTAAAATTTAAATACCAAGTCACTGATTTTGCAGGATGGTTCTACCATGAGTCTTGTCCATGCATCTCATTCAATGTTGAAGAACCAATAACTATTTCAACCCAACATGCTATATATGAAGATTGTGTTGTTGATAGAACCTATGTCTTCGATGGATCTTCTCAATGATTCTTCTCCACAAGATTGCTGAGCACATGAATTTGTGAAAGCATTCCTATATTTCCATTAATTGAAGCAACAATGTTTTTAATATCCTCAATGGTCTACTTAGTGATTTTCTCAATCAAAATCCACATTCATTTCTCAACAAATGTGCCCTCTTGCCCATACATTAGGTATGATTGTGGGAAAAAATTCTCAATGATATCCACCTATTCAATATTTCATCCTTCAACATTTTCAACATTCTAAATTTGCATGGCTAAACTAGAAAACAAATAAAGGATACAACAAATTTTCATTGAAATTTCATTTATGAGTTCTTAAATTCCTTAAATATGCAATGCATATAAAGAGAAATACATGCACAAGCAAATTAATTTTTTCTTCTTCTCCTTTTTTAACCTTTTGAGTGACATAAGGCTTAGCTATTGAATGTTGAATTCCTATAGTTTTCAAGGTTTCTAGTTAAAAAAAAAACCCACAAAATATAACTTCTTCTTATTATAGAATATTCTTTTTGTCTCATGAAAAGAGAGAAATAAGAGAAGTTACTTGAAAATAGAAATATAAATTATATTTCAAGAAGGATAACATTATATAGAAAAAGTCTCATGGCCATTGACAAGTTTCATAAACATAATTTGATTGTAGTTTTCTAACTATGAAATTGAAAAGAGTTTAGTGCAAAATTCTGTTAATTTCTTTTTCAATGAGACTTTTAAAGGGTCAAGGCCAAATCCTTAAAAATGTTCTTTTTGCGAGAAGTGTGTTGAGTATATTTTGGTTCTTTGTGTCTTAGTTTCATGGTGTGATGTGACTTTTCTAATCACTTGCAAATTCTTTCAAGGCAACGTAATATCAAAATAATGGCTAAGTTAATTAACCTATTCACTAACACGGATGACTTGGATGGCCCCAAGAATTATGAATCTTGGAAACACAAAATACAAAACACCTTGATATCTAAAGAATTATGGAATGGTATTTGAAACTTCTCCAACAAAGCCCATTGATGCTAATCAATTAGCTAAATGGGAATTAAAAGACAAGAAAGTTCTTACTTTGCCTCGATCTTTTGTAGTTGAGCATTTGTTTGGCCATATTGTGAATTAAAATTTTCCGTGGTCAATATAGAATGAATTTTACAAGATTTTTGATACTTCTCATTCCTCTCAATAATTTTTTTACAAATTAAGTTACTTAGCCAAAAATTAACAAATGGTAGAGTATATTTCTATGATAAAAACATAAATGAAGACATTATTGAACGCGGCTTTTACAAACTTAATTATATCTATATCTATATATATATATATATATATATATATATATATATATATATATATATATATATATATATATATATAATTATAATTTATTTATTATTTATTATTTATTTATTTTATTATTTATTATTTTCATTTATTTTTATTTATTTATTTATTTTTAATTTTAATTTAATTTTAATTTTTGTTTTTTTGTTTTTTGTTTTATTATTATTATTATTTTTTTTGTTTGTTTTTGTTTTTTGATAAATGTTTTGCCTCCATATTATAAGCACTTTATTGAAACTTTGCAGGCCATTGATAAATTATCAACCACCAATTTGATTCACTCAATGGACTATACCTCGACATAGTAAGACATTTGGTAAACAAAAACAATTTAGAGAGGACAAAGGTAATATAAAATTTGGGAATTATCAAAATAGTCTTTTAGTCATGGCCATGGTAGAGTTGTTAGTATAGATAGAGGATACAATGATCAATAGAGTTTCCAAAGTAATCAAAGTCCTCCCAATGCAAAACATTGAAGAGGAAGAAATTTAAGTCAATTAGAGTGAAAACTATGTTTAAATAAGGGACATTGTGCATCATATTGCTTAACAAGTAATGATAAATTGCTAAAGTTTAAGTAAACTTAACTTTTAGATCAAATTCAAAGTTTAATTCATTAGTGCAACATGTAGAGGATTAGAATCAATATTTTGAAGATGAAAATTATGACTATATTTTTACTGTAGTATAAGAGGTTGATTCAACAACATCAATTGACACTCATAATCCACTAAGAATTCATTTGAAGATGATTGGATAACAGAATTGGGAACAACTCAACATATGAATTTCAAAAGGATTACAAGGATATGAAGCTAAATGCCACTTATTTAGTTGATGGTACAACACATATTCCCCAAGGAAATGGTTTAGTGAAAACATTTCTTCTTGTAATTAGTGAAAAATGGATTTCAAATGTATGGTATGTACCTATATTTAAGAAACAAATTCTATATTTGCTATCAATACTAGAAGTTGGACATCAAGTCATCATGCAAGATGGTTTGGTAAAGATCAATTCAGAAAATGATAACTTGAAAACAATGATAAGAGGAGGATGGAGATGAAATACTTCCAAGAATGAAAGGAAAAATTATCCCTAGAAAGCATGAGTTTTTAGGAGCATTCAATTATGAAATTTCTTCATTTAGATTATGGAATTTTCAGTTTGACCACTTAAACATTGAAATCCTAGTCAAATTTAGGTCTTAAGATCGATAAATGGTTAGCCAATTTTTAAAAAAGAAAATGTGAAATGTGAAGCTTGTATATATGGAAAGAAAAGATGAGAATCTTTTCTAACTTGTTGATAGTGAGCATCAAAGTATTTACAATTGATTAGTAATTATCTATGTGGTATAATTGAAACATGTTTAGGTGGACATCAATATTTCATACTTTTCATTGATGGCTACACTAGAATGACTTAGGTGTACATTTTAAAATCCACATCTAAATCTTAAAAAAAAAAAAGAAGTTTTTTTTTTCGACAAATGGTTGAAAATGCAGCTAAAGAAAAAGTTGCGATTTTGAGAACAAACAATGGGGGAGAATTCAGATAAAATGAAATCAATGATTATTTTCAAGACAATGGAATCGAGAGGCAACTCAAACATTTGCATACTGCAAAATAGAGCAGAGTTAGTGAAAGGATGAATAAAACTCCCATGGGAATGGCAAGATCTATGTTGCAGTTCAAAGAGTTGAGCACAAAATACTAGATAGAAGTTATTCATACTACATTTTATCTAAGAATCTTATTTTATTTTTATGGGAAAACTCACCATGAATGTTGGTATGATTTTAAACCAAAGGTAAATCATCCTATAATTTTTGGCTCAACATGTTATGCACTGGTCCTTAAGGAAAAGAGGACTAAGTTGGAAAATCAACATATGAAGTGCATTTTCATTAGATACTCTGATAACAAGAAAGGGCATCAACTGCTCTAATATGGTAAATTCATCAAGGCCTATTACATGATTATAGACACATTACATTCATTATCCCCTTTGGGTACCTCCTTGGGTACCTCCTTTGTAGGTACATTAGATTCCATCCCATTTTGCATGTTTCATCCTCAAGACATGGGTGGAAGCATTATAATATGATCTACTAATAAATCTACTCAAGTGGTACCAAGCATGAGCGTCCATCCATCTTAGTGAAATGTGGACATACAATCAAAGTAGTACCTTGCATTCTCAATTTTGATTACAACTTCTCTCTTGTTCCTTTTTTTGTTGTGCTACTATGATGTATCCATTTAATCTTCCATGTATCTCTATATTGGTAATATGAGGGGAGCATGGAAGGGAGTTCTAAGATCATGGGAGGAGCATGTTGAGAGAATGGAAGGGAGTGTCATGGAGCATGGTTTTTGATGGAGGAGCATCATGCTCCCAATAGTAGCAAGGAGCATGATAAAAGGTTCTAGAGCATGCTCCTTGGATGGTCCTACATGGAGCATGGTTTTAGGGTGGGAGAACCCTACAGGAGGATAAGCCTAGTGACACTAGTATTAATGGAGTCCATACAAGGATATTCAAAAAATAATATCCATGCCACCCAGATCTATAACATGAAAATTAGAATGCAAAACTTATCTATACATAGTTATTTAAGAATTGAATATTCTCACTCTCAACCTATCCGTTTTTCATACACTCTCTAAGGAATTGAAATCTTTAAGCCAAGTTAACATTGAGAAAATTATGATTGCTACTATGTTTTATATAAATAATGACATTCTCATGCTTAAGACAACCATGAACCTATGGTAGGAAGTTTTCACTTGTAAAATGATCCTTACAACTCCCTTGATCCTTCTTCATAATATGAGACAACATTTTTAAAAATGGTTGTTCATATGCTTCATTTGGAAGTTCCTTCATATTATTATTGTTAAGTGACTCCCACTATATGGTAGAATCATTGTCTAAATATAAGTAAAAACAACCTCTACAACAAGTGGGAATTTTTGTCTTCCACCAATTTATGTATTCCTCCATACTCGAACCATTAGTTTTTCTCGTGGGAAACATCTTTCTTGAAAGAAAAACCATATCCCAAATTAGGGTTTTGAAGAAACAACTTACTTTTCAATGGATCTCCTTTTAATGAATATGGTTTTGAGGTGGAAAATTTGAAATGACCAAAACTCCTTCAATATTGATCAAAACTTCTATTATGACCCAAATTATGAAATTCCACCTCAAACATCATCATTTAATTCCATTCTATATTGGTATTTTCATGGAGAATTTCATATAGGGAATAATATGGTGGGGAATAATATGCAAATCCTAGGAGAATACAAGAAGAAGGGAGAGAATTATTGGATGTTCTTGAAGAGTTTTTCTTGTGAGATGCTATTTCTTTTTTCTTATGAGATGCAAGGGTATCTTCCATGCGATAAAAAACTAGAGAAGAACATAATGTTAGAGGGAGTGATAATTTGTCTTGAAGAGTTAACACCTTAGATGACTTGTTCTTATGCAATACATGGAGGATAGAGAAAGATCATGGAAAGATTAACTTGATGAATCTCGAGGTTGGTTTGATGCCTTTCTTGGAAGAAAATTTGGATATTGCATTCTTTTTGTTCCATGGGGGCCTTGTTGCTTGTGTTGATACGATAATTTAAGACCTAGAATTTTGGGATTTAAGCCTTGTGATGGACATGTAGACTTAGGGGCTAGCACTACAGTTGTCATTCCATGTAATTGTGTTATGTAATATCACTAAATATTGTAAACCCTAAGGAAGCAAAGAGTTCTAATGTGGAGATCTTATGTGAGATAAGCTGGGTAAAAGGATATGTATAACTTATTAGTGTATGTGCTTGCTTGTTGAGGATCCTTGGTGGAATGACCAACTTTGGCAAATAATGATTCCTAGATATAAGGAATTAGTTCTTAGGACTTTCTTATGTTTTCCCCAGCTTGGGTTTTAATAACTTGGCTTGTGCCACCTTTGTTATAATGTGTATGTACACACACACATAAATTTTCAAACTTTACATACATTATGTCTAAAGTTTGTGTACTTGTAGAATTGATTTTCAAAACTATGTTATCTTCATAATTAAAAAAATTCTAGCCCTTAGAATGCATGTTGGTTTGACATCACATAAAGTTACTTTAGTTAAGTGATTTAACATATATCTAGAAAATAAATGACCACATTTTCTATGGTTATGATATGTTGTAATATATATATATATATATATATATATATATATATATATATATATATATATATATATATATATTTATATATATATATATATATATTTATATATATATATATATATATATATATATATTATCTTTTGAATATGTAACCTAGAGATTTAAATATTGTTGCATTGAAGTACATTTCTTTGGTATTTATTTTCTTGTGTTACATTGTGAATTGGTTTGAAGAGAAGTGAAGTATTTCCTAAAGTTATTTAATATCTCATACTCAACCATAAAGTTGAAATTTCATATGAAATAGATTTGAGAAACTTCAAGGTTGAGGTGAAAATTTTGAATTTGCAACAAAAGTCATATTCAATAAATTTGAACATGGTATTAGAGTTGAATACAATGAAATTATCTTTTTGTTGATTTTAAGACTAGATATTTTAGTTGTTTAACCTGGGAGTGGTGTTGGGTGGTGAAATTGTAGTGAGTTTGAGAAGAAACCTTGCACCCATGAAGGGTTGAATGGGTTGAAATTAGTTTCTCTTTTGATGAGTATGTTTTCACCTATGAAAGGTGGTGATATGATTCACTTTTAGTGGATGTGATGTCGACAAGAAACTAAGATATATGGTTGATTTTTTCTAGTGCATTCCATTGTGTTTTCACCTATGATAAGGGGTAGATCTACTTCATTAATGTCTAGCATGGATTTATTTTCAACACGTGTGATTCTTGAGACTTATGATAGGTGGTTGATTTGTTTCAATGGATTCCAATGTGTTTTCATCTATGATAGGTGTATATCTATTTTGCTGATGGTTGACATTAGTTTATTTTGCATAGATGTGATGCCCACAAGGACCTATGCTAGGTGGTTTATTTGTTCAAATATTTACAGGAATGATGACCATGATCATCTTTAATGATTTTTGTAGATGGAGGCAACTTCTAACGTTATACCTTGCAGACAATATTGGTTGTACATATTGTACATTTTCTTTAGAGATTGATCATGGATGTGATAATTGGTATGATGCTATTATATTAGTGATCTTATGTGTTTTTACTTTCTACCTGATCGAGAGTGGATATTCCATGTTGTATTATTCACATGTACTCTTATCTTGGAGTGCTTTGGTATTGAAGAAGGGTGTCGAAGACCTAACTTGGAGATAGATTCAAAACCTATGGTGGCAGAATAAGTTACCAAGCTTACAACTAATGAGAGTAGTAATGAGTATCAATGAAAACTTGTTGGATTCTCTCAAGGAGAGGGAGTTGATTATGATGTTACTTTTTCTCTAGAATTATTTCAAAAAGAGGGAGGTGACCTAGTAGTTGTTGTTACCTCAATTACTAGATTTTTTGATGTGCATGAGAGGGCTTCTCGTGCTCACAATTTAATAACTAGGTGTCATGGGTTGTTGCTACTCTTACTATAAAATTTTATTTGAGGATCAATGATTTGAGACATATAAAAAATTTATCTTCTACTTTTGATAATTTTGATCCACTTGTAATGGTCTTGTTGGAGATGTAATTATCATTATAGGATTTCCTCAAGAATCTTGTTGCGGACCTGACATATTTTGGTTTGTGATCATGAATTTAGGGATATTTGATTTTTCATAGGTTATTGTTGGTATCCTTCTTGTTTTGAAGTAATTTCAAAGTTCATCGGGAAATAGTGATACATGATTATCCTACTTTAGTTTCATAAAGGGTCATTAGTTTTTTGGAACCATAAGAAATGGGGAAGAGGAAGTATCTATCACTACTACATAAGGTGTATAAATACAGTAGGTAATATTGATAAAGTCGAGCATATCTTTGAAAATTACTCAAAATTTGTGATTTTTTTCCTTGGTGCCTTAATGTTCATTACAAATTTGACGAGCTCTAATATTTGTTGGTATGTTGATGGATATTCCATGAGTTTCTAGGGACACATGGATCCTTGTCTTTTCCTTCCAATGACATGTGCTATGCATCACTATTATTATGCATATTCCATGAACTGCTAGGGACACATGGTGCCCTATTGTGACCCACCAATTCCCTTGGTCTACCACCATGGTCTGACACATGGCACCTACGTAGAACTATCACATTAGTAAATTATTCATCTCATTAGTGGGTTTGGCATCATAGGGTTTAATTATTCCTTATAAGGTGTAACAAGTGGCAAGTAGTAAGCCAATGATTCATTTACTTCCTTTTATTCATGTCCATTGGATATGAGAACAATATTCTTATCCAATGGACAAGATAACAATGGGTATTTTTTATGATGTAGATTAAATTGACAGTACCATAAAAATTTCTAAATAACCATCAAATATCGCAATGGTTGTTGGACTTCCAAGTACATCTGGTGGTTGTAAGACATCTGACACATATTTGGAAAATTGTTAGGGATACATGGCCATTGGAACTTAGAGGGAAGACCTAGGTTCATAATGAATTATCCAAAAAAAAACCCTTAGACACCGTCCCTTTCAATAACACCTACAAGTAGGTGAGGTCTCACCTGAGACTTTTATGAGGGATTGCAGGAACCTGGAAAGTTATGTAGTTATGAAGGAGACATGGATCCTACGTTGTCACTATTATATTCAACATATTGTTACTTTTCTTATTCACAAAAATAAATTAAGGTATACCCTTATTCTACGTAGTAAACCCATCCTTAATAAACACTCAACAAAATCATGGAAATAGAAAGCAGACAATTCGTCACATAATGCACAAACACAAAACATAGCCTAAAACAAATCCTTTTATTACAATAGTAAAGTCTTCATTACATTCTCAACTATCGTGACTCATAAGCCTAATAAATCAACATTACAATGCAAGATCACATACTATAAGAAATACCATCTTTAGTCCTCTAATCCTCATGTACTAATTTCCTTTCATGACCTTAACCTATTTATAGTGTTACCTTTTGGGCTCAAACCAACCAAAATGTTGGAAACTAGGACAATATTGAGGGGGGCTGGTGAATCTGTATTGTAGTAATTTTACCAATTTAAAAACTTTCTTTCACTTGTACAAGAACACTAGGACACCACAAAGTACTTCAACAATTAATTCAAATAAGCATGACAAGAAATAACATCAAAAATCACAATGGAACACACAAATTCTTGAAATTGTTCTCGAATTACTTCACAAGGCAAGCTGCAACTTAATGTTACAATGCTTTGGCTACAACCAACGTGAAGCTACAACTCCCTGATTTATCGACTGAAATTGAATGGAGCTACAACCCAAAATATTTACCAACAACTACTAGAAGGAGCACCAACCCCTGATCTGCAAGCTACAACTTTCTTGACACTCAATGATTCATATTTCATCTATTTTCATACTAGAACCATGAATTCCTCCTCTGCTTTCAAAATAAAACAATTTCTTCCTTAATCACCAATACCTTTGGCAATATCTGATTATTGAATACACCAACAGTATCACCCCACTCACAAAAATTACATTGCAAACTGCTTATACAAATTTTTCTTTTCTTATTTTCGGCCTTTTTGTTTTTCTTGTATTCTTGCATGAATTCTTTATTATGGATTTTCTCATATTCAAAATATGTCTTTTGAACTAATCTTCAAGTTAACAAATTTGTTTAGCTGTTATGAGCTTAATCTCTAAGTTTTTCCATTGTTTTTCCTATTTCGGCTCTTAACAAGTTTTAGTTGTAGTTTTAATTACAGTTCTAGCTTTAGTTTTCCTTTATTTTTAGCCAAACTACCAAATATCAAAAGTTGTTGACTTGTTTCGCCAAAGCCCAAAGGATTTTTAAGTTGCTGCCAAAATAGTTGTCTACTTAACCTGCCCATGCATGTGTCCAATGCACTTTATTATATCTCAAAAGTTAATTTAATAGGCTGCTGCTACAGAACACACCAAATAAAACTTCACGACCCTTTTTGAATTTTAATAAAAGAGCTTCCAATTCCGCAAATTCTTCCCTTCGCTCCTTTTTCTCTAGCGCCTTGTTTGATTTCCACCATAGGAACTGGTGTCGTGACCTTAGCACAAGATTCATGTGCTAAATATGTTTAAGCTTGTGAGGGCTTATTTTCCTTTGTTACTCTTCGTGCCCTTGGTCTCATTTCCCACATGTAACCTCGTGACGAATCTTAGCCCATAGCCCTCTATGCTGCTGTTTTTTGTGTTTCCTTTTAAACCTTTTGAGCTCCTACTTACAAACTTAGCTATCCATGGGGTCGACCTTGCGCCTTTCTCATTGCCACTACCACTGTGATTTTCAGTCTCATGTGTCCCAACACTTGCTTCCCAACACTTCCACTGTGTGCACGTTTAAAATCCTTCACCTTTTATTTTGCGGGCTGAGTTATCTTGGTGGGGTCCTTTACTACACCAACGAACCAATAGCTTTGCACCCGATCTGAGTAGGCTCTAACACAACCATGTTTACCATATGCCCAGTCATCCTGCTCATTCCCTTAGCGATCCTCCAAAAACTTATGGTATTTGACCAACATGATGATGTCATGATAACTTCATCTGTGCCACATGTATTCCTATTACTGGACCATATGTCACTCAAAAATGGGTCATTCGGATGCCCAAAAACATTGAATCTTCCTGCCACATGTCACGCTCCTATTGGCCTGGTGCTGATGTCATCTTTAACCAATAATGCACTACCACTTGTCCTGTTGTTATATAGGAGGGAGAAAGGGTCCATGGACCTTGGTTTTACGAGCAACCCTTTATAAAAAATTCTTAAGGGTCTAACCCCTTCTCTGCTTATCATGTTTCTCGGTGCTTGCGTTTCCCCCATCAGTTGTTTGTGGTTTTCATTCGGGGGGGGGGGGGGGGGGGTGCACAATTGATCTCATCCTTTGATATTATTATTGACAATTTTTACAAATAGCTTATTGCCCCTAGCATTATCGTTCAACAATACTGGACCCCACACACTTCAGGCAATTTTTTGGTGGGGGCACGTGTCAACTAATCTACCAATCATCTCTCCCACCCTTTAACATGGCTTCTTGCATCATCCTTCTCATTCTCTTAAGCAGTCCTTAAGGTGTCTCTCGGGTATAACCACTAGGCTACCTCCATTGGGTTGAGGTGTGAGGTGGTATCTGCCTTGACCAATAAAAATATTTCATGTTTCTTTGTGTACTCCATCCATTTATGCCCGACGCTCTTAATTGTGGTTCCTCCATCTTTTCTAATCTAAACTACACTCCAAAAGGGTCTCCAACCACCTTAGTCCTAAAAACTTTGACTTGGGGGTCCTGCAACTTTCACTGGTTCTAACTTTCAATCTAGGAGGACATTTTCAGACTTCTTCATACAACTGGAAATCTTCTCCAGAGCTCTATCCATCTAGGTGGGTTTCATCTATTTTTGAAGCAATCTATTATAGCACCAGAAATGGCTTCAAAGTATCCACACCATCTTCATCCATGCTTCTCTTCAACCTTATTTTTGTGTCTGGAACTTGATCTTCTGAGGCATCCTTTTGACTCCTTTACCATCTATTGCCATCAATGACAACATATTTCCAACATTCTCCCTCTTTGACATTGATGGCAACACCAAGATCAAACAAAACATATTGATCAAGACATATCAAATATGTTTGTCTCCTTTAAATGTTGCTCCCCCTGAGATGTACTTCTCTTATGCTTGGTTGCTGCTGGTGTTATGGTGTTGCTATTGTTCTTTCTTGTTGTTGCTCTTGCTATTGTTTGATCACTAAGTACCTCTCCTTGATTTTGTTTTGTCCCTTGCTTTTATTTGATCACCAAGTACCTCTCCTCCTTTGACATCAATGACAAAGATGTTAACATGCTCCCTCTATCGCCATACTCCCTCGTCAACAATCTTCCTCGGTCTTATTGATCCCGTGGATCTGGAAACTTTATCTTCATATGTTGATTATATAACAACTGTCATTCTTCCTCTTGAAGGAATATCTAGTGGTGGGAGGCAAGAGGAACAACTCCCAATCTTCGCCTCAAGTACTCAAAATGTTCTCTTGGGATTGGTTTGGTGAAGATATTAACAACCTATTCTTTGGTAGGTACATACTTTAGCTTCACAATCTAATTAGAAACTTACTCTCTCAAGAAATGATATTTGATTGGAATATGCTTTGTCTTGGAGTGGAAAATAAGATTCTTTGACATGCTTATGGAACATGTTTTGTCACAAATAATAGGTATGAGTTGCTCATAAAACACTTGTACATCTGGCAAGTTCCGCTTCATCCACTATAGTTGAGTGCAACAAGAAGTTGTGGTAATAAACTATGCTTCAAATGTAGATAAAGAGATAAAAGCTTGCTTCTTTCTTAAACATGAAACTAGACATTCCCCAAGAAAGAAAGCACCACCATTTGTGCTCCTTCGACCGCCCACATCACCTGCCTAATTAACATGAGTATAAACAATTATTGAAAAATATTTACCTCTAGGGTACCACCGTCCATAATCCATTGTTACTTTGAGATATCTGAGTATCCTCTTTTCTGTATGTATATGGCTCTGTCTGGGAGTTTCTTGGAATCTTCCAACAATTACAACGACTTGCATGATGTTTGGTCTTGAAGCGGTCAAATATAATAGGCTGCCAATGATGGATCTTATAGAGTCTGATCCACTTCTGGTGATTCATCAATCTTGCTAAGTTTGCAACCTGTAACCATTGGAGTGCTCACTAAAGAGAATTATTCCATGCCAAATTTCTTTAAAACTTCTTTGAGATATTTTCTTTGTGAAATAAAAATCCCTTTGGGGGTTTGCGCAATCTGCAATCCAAGGAAATAAGAAAGCTCTCCAAGCATTGACATCTTGAACTCAACCTTCATATCAGTTGCAAATTGATTAGTTAGCAAATCTGAACCACTGAAAAAACTAATGTCATCAACATATACAACCACCATTATAAGTTTTCCATCCTCTGCTTTGTCATATAAATTATTGTTAGGTGTGCCTCTTTTGAATCCACACTTGAGCAGGTAACTGTCAAACTTGGAACCAAGCTCTAGGGGCTTTCTTGAGACCATACAAGGCCTTCTTAAGATGGAAAACATACTCATGCTTCTTTGTCAACTGAAAACCATCTAGTTTCTCTATTTAAACTTATTCCTGTAATTCTCCATTGAGAAAGGAAAATTTAGCATCCATTTGATATTTTCTTAGATTTCTTGAAACAGGAAAATGCCAAAAACATTCTTATTTCCTCTAATCTAGCAACAAGAGAAAATGTTTCATCAAAATCCAAACCTTCTATTTGAACATAACCTTTCCATCCCAACCTTGCCTTGTTCGTTACCACTTCTCCACAATCATTCAATTTATTCCTAAAAACCCACTTTGTGCCAATAAAATTCTTGTTTGCAGGTCTTGGAACAAGTTCCCATATAATTTTTTTCTCTATTTGATCCAATTCTTCATGCATAAATTTAACCAATTATAATCTTGACTAGCTTGTACAACATCCTTTGGTTCCTCCATGGATAGTAGGGCTACATGTGCTTGCTTATTTTTGGCCTCTTTTTTTTTCTTGTATTATTGCATGAATTCTTTATTTCGACTTTTCTCCTATTCAAAATATGTCTTTTGAACTGATCTTCAAGTTAACAATCTCTGTTTAGCTATTATGAGCTTAAACTGTAAGTTTTTCTGTTGTTTTTTATATTCTGGCTCTTAACAGGGTTTAGTTGTAGTTTTAACTACAATTCTAACTTTAGTTTCCCTGTATTTTTGTCAAACTTCCAATTATCAAAAGTTGCTGACTCGTTCCGCCAAAGCCGGAAGGCTTTTTAAGATGCTACCAAAATAACTGTCAACTCAACCCATCCATACATGTGCCCAATGCACTTTATTATAGCTCACAATTCAAATTAATAGGTTGCCACTATGGAACACGCCAAATAAAACTTCATGAACATTAATTTTGAATTTTAATAAAAATGTTTCCAATTCCGCTAATTTTTCCCTTAGCTCCTTTTTCTCTTGCACCTTGTTTTCTTTCTACTATAGGACTAGGTGATTTGACCTCCTCTCAAGCCTTTAGGAGCTAAATCTTTTTAAGCCTATGAATTCTTGTTTTCCTTTGTTACTCTCCACGCCCTTGGTCTCATTTCCCACACTTAACCTCATTCCTACACTTAGCCCGTAACCCTCTATCTCGATGTTTTGTTCGTGTTACCTTTTAAATATTCCAGGCTCTTGCTTATAGGATTAGCTTTCAATGGGGTATGTCTTGCACATTTCTTATTGGACGCTATCATTATGCTTGTAAGTCCGACTTATCCCAGCGTCCGCTGCCCAACAATTCTGCTGCATGCACCTTAAAAATCTTCCAGCTTTTCTTTTGTGGGTTGAGCTATCCTGGTGGGGTCCTTTGCTGCACTAGCCAGTCAATAGCTTTTCACTTGGGCTGAGTAGGATATGACACTGCTATGTCTGCCCGATGCCTAGTCATCCTCCTCATTCCCTTAGTGTTGCTCCAAAAACTTATGGTCTTTGACCAGTAGGATGATGTCATGTTGGCATCACCTGTGTAACATGTCATCTTGTGAATAGACCACATGTCACTTAGAAATGGGCCATTTGGGTACCCAAAAGAACTGAATCTTCCTGCCATGTGTCATGCTCCCATTGTCCTGGTGCTAATGTCATCTATGATAAAAAATGAGCTACCACTTGTCTCGGTATTAGACAGGAGAGAGAAAGGGTCCTGGGATCTTGGTTTTGCGAGCAAATCCTTTTTAAAAGTTTATTAAGGGTTCGACCCCTTCTCCGTTTGCCACATTTCTCAGTGCTTGGAAAAATTCCTGTGGTTTTGTTTTATGGTTTGTGCACCCCCCATCACTTATTTGTCTTTTTGAGTTGGGAAGGGGGGGTGCACAATTGATCTCATCTGTTGATCTCTTGACCCCTGCCATTAATGTTCAATAGTGTCAGACCCTGTGCACTCCAAGCGATTTGTTGGTGGGGGCACATGTCAAATGATACACCAATCATCTTGCTCACCTTTTAACGTGGATACTTGCATCATCTTGCTCATTATTTTAAGTGGTCATTAAGGTGTCTCTGGGGTATAACCGTTAACCTACCTCCACTAGGCTGAGCTGTGGGGTAGGCTCTACCTTGACCAATAAAAATATATCCCACTGCTTTGTGTGCTCTACCCATGTATGCTTGATGCTATTGATGGCAGCTCCTCCATATTTATGATGGGTTTTGGACCTTTCCAATCTTAACTAGGCTCCAAAAGGGTATCCAACCTCCTTAGTCTTGCAAACTTTGACTTGGGGGTCCTGCAAATTTGTTTGGCTCTAAATTTTGATCCACTATGCCATTTTCAGACTTCTACATACCATTAGAAATATTTTCTAGAGCTCTATCCATCTAGGCGAGTTTCATATTTTTTTGAAGCGATTTGCGACACCAGAAATGGATCCAAAGTCTCTGCACCATCTTCATCCATGTTTCTCTTCAACCTTCTTCTTGTGCCTAGAACTTGATCTTCTAAGACATACTTTTGAAACCTTTTCCATTTGTTTCCATCAATGACAACATATTGCCAACAAAAAAACCCCATTTTACTATGGGTGGTAAAATATTACCATCGGAAAATCCCTACAAAATAAACCTAATGGTTTTTCTTATTTTTTTCCTTCTCATGCACCAACCTTTGGCTGACCTTCTTGCACAGTACCCTTCTTTACAGTGCTCCAAAACTGGTACTCAAAACACTACTCCAAAAGGCCTCCAACACTCACCTGTGGCTCATCCTCAATCCACTAAGTCTTTTTTTCATTTATACTTCTTTTTTTATAGTCACAGTAAACCTTTCAAAATTCCATCTACAATATTGATCTTTGCATTAACTTCATCTTCCTTAGCCAAAAATTGGTGCACTACCTCTATTATGATAATAGTCTTCAACTTTCCTTCCTTTCGACATTTGCTATCAAAGATGCAAGTACAGGGTCTCCCCCTCCTACTGGAGGCTCTACACTAAGATTTACAGGCTTCAAACCATATTTAGTTATCTTTTTAAAGCCTTCATGGCCCCAAATTGTTGCATCAGAATTCTTCACAAAAATATTTATTCCCCCTCTTAATAGAAATGTAAGGTGTGGGGTTTATTCCTTTTGAATGATGTAATCGACCAAACTTCGACCATCTTCAAGCTGCTTACCTGTAAAGATAATCCTCTATTGGTTAGGGGGTTGATCAAAATAAAAAAGTGAAACATCCACATGAACTCTTATAGTTATTGTTATGCTTTACTTCTTCAGTGATATATAGACTCTGGGAAATTGGCCCTACAAAGCATTAGTTAGGCTTGCTGTTGTTGTTGGATTGTCTACAAAATACACGAGGTTTGAGTATTCCCCTAGCATCTTAGTTTTGGTCTTCTTCTATGATGCTTCTCCCTTGATGTCTATCATTTGAGTCTCTAACTGGCTTGTAACTCTGCAACTCTTGTTTTCCATTGCTCTGGCTTTCTTACATCACTCTCTGCTCTCCATTTTCCTTAGATACAATGGTGTTCATAATTTAAAGTTTGCTTCCACGTTGTGTCATAATTTCAAAATTATCAGACTCGATCTCATATTCCATCACATTAATTCCGTTGGTGTATATTTCTTAGTGTGTGTACTTAAGCGAGTGGACATCCTATCCACAAGCATTCCTGTTAGATCCTCGAATCTGAATATTTCTTTGTCATCATAATGCACTCATTTTGTTATTAATGAAGTGATTTTCAAATTTTATTTGACCATGTTTTCCATCTAACGTGGCTAATAGTGATGTTTTATGACACTTCTTCCTTTTTCCCCTTCTCACTCTTTCCATCATGTTAGTGTCTAATAGTTGTTTACAACTTTTGAGGATTTGTGAAATTCCGTCTTTGATGCACGGTCCTTCATTTGACAATATAGAATATTTTATTTTTCTCTTTTCCTATCTTTTTTTGCACAATTCATCTTGTAAGCATACCATTTTTTTTTCAAAAATTGTGTGAAAGGTCGGCTGCTCCTATGGAGCTTCAATTAACTTCCATTAAGAAATCCTTCTATAGTTCCGCATTGAGTTTTTTTTAACTAGGAAAATCTAGCCTTTATCACATACCTGATTGTATATGGCCTATCCAATGCATTTGAAACTTGTTTGGATGCTTCAAAAACTTACTACCATAAAACAAAACCAATTCCCTTGGTTGAAACTTTCTTTGTTTTATGCATCTGTCATGCCAAGATTTTTCGCGTGGTTTTTGCACATTATGATAAAATCTTGCCATTACATGATCTTCTTCGAATTGTAGCATCTTTGACCATCTCTACTCTACTACACCTATATCATTCAAGTTCGTCATGGAAATAGTGTGCATACTTTTTACCAAGAACTCCATAAGAATCACTAATTCTTGTCCATATACTAATCTAAAGGGTGTTTGTCTTGTCAATTTCTTACATGTGGTTCAATACACCCATAAAATTACTAAAATCCTTAGGTTCTAATCATTCTGACTTACATTACATGCTTTTATCAGAGTATTCTCCAAAATCTTGTTGAAGGCTTTGACAATACCATTAGTCTGAAGGTGATAAGGGGTACACTTTTTTTTTTGTCAGGGTAGCAATTGTCTAATTCAAAAAGTGAGTACCTTAATCACTCATCATTATTTTAGGACATCCAAAACTTGTGATTATTTTTTCAAATAGAAACTTTGTATTTGTCTTTGGGGCACAGTCTATGACAAGTTCTGCCTCAACCCATCTAGTAAGGTAATATATCGTAGTGATTATATATCTATCCCCTAATCTTCTCATTGGTGTATTGATCAATCCAATGAATTATATAACCCACTTGTCAAATGCTTGTAGTGTTACATGTGCAAATAATGACATCTCATCCCTCCTTGATGGTTTCCCAACACTTTGGCATATGTCGTAACTTTGAGAGAATTCTTTGGGATCCTTATGGATAGTGGGCCACTAGAGTCCTACATACAAGATATTTTTTACTGTAGCCTTCCTTGCATAGTGGCCTTCTGTAATTCCTTCATGTGTTTCTAACAATATCAAGGGTCTTTCATGTTCTAACACACAATCCCAAAGCATGCCATTTGTGCAAAAGCTTATATAGGCATCCTACTATGAGTTGATTGTCTGTTGCCTTCATCACTATTTGTTTCTTCTATGTAGCTGCATAATCTATTAGGGCTACTCCTATACTAAGAAATTAGAAAATACATATGAAGTAATTATCAACCATATCTGGTGAAAACAAGTGTGCATCTGACAAATTATCATAAATGTTTTCTGCATCTTCCCCTGTTTATATGCGTGACAAGTGGTCTAGTCCTGCATTACACTTTCCTAGTTTAATAACGACCTCAAAGTCATATTATTGAAACAACAACAACCATTTGCATGTCCTACCCCGCAACACTAGCTTGTTGGCTAAGTATCTTAATGCATAATGGTCTATGTAAATTTTGAATTGTGACTTGAGTAGGTAATGTATAAAGTTGTACAATACATATACCATCACTAATCCTTCTCATTCTGCAATAGTGTAATTTTTCTCAGTTGTAGATAGTTTCTTGCTAGCAAATGCGATAGGATGATTTATGTACCTTTCTCCTGATCGTGGTAAAATTGTGCCCAGGGGTTAACATGATGCAACCACATTAACATGGAACTACTTTTCCCAATCTAGAAAAACTAGAATCAACGTGGTAACTGATTTTTCCTTCAAATAATCCAAAGCCTGCAAAAATTCTTCATTCCACTGGAACTCGACTTCTTTCTTCAACCTCCTTTCTGAGGGGTTTGTAATCTTTGCATATCCTCTTATGAACTTCCTGTAGTAGCCTGTATGACCCAAGGTTGCATGCAATTATTGCATTGATGTGGATGGAGGTAAATCTACTATGCAAGAACTTTTGCAAGATCCACCAAAAAACCTTCTTTGCACACTACATGGCCTAAAAAAGTATCAAATGGAAAATATAAAATGCATTTTTTCAAGATTAATGAGATTTGAAATTGTCTACATCTATCAAGCATCAAGTGTAAAACCCAAATATGCTTTTTTATGAGGCTAAACATTATCCAATCATCTAGATATACCTCCAAAAATTTATAAATGAATTATTTGAATGCTTCTACTACTACTTTGGAAAACATTGCAGGTGCATTTTTCAAATCAAAAGGCATGATTATATGCTGGAATGATCCCCATTTTGTCGCAGATGTAGTCTTTTGCTTGTCTTATGGAGGAATCTTGATTAGATGATATCCTGAATCCATTTGTAAATGAGTAAGCCTCCAGTAGTCCTACATTCTCTAGTACATCTGTAAATGGGGCAAGGAAAGGGTCATGTACAAAGGCATCATTCAACTTCCTTAGGTCCACATAGATCTTGATTTCCCTTGTATTCTTGTCTTGCACCACCATTAGACTTATCCATTCATATTCTTCTATTGGTTCAATAATACCAAATTATAACATTTTGTCTAATTCTTTATTTAATTTCTATTTATATACTGCATTCAACTTGTAAGTTCTTTGTTTGAATGGATTTGCATTTGGTTTCAAAGGGATATTAATTTCTTTGCAAAAGTTGTTTGAAATGGTCCTAATATTCACAAAGTAAATCAACAATCTTCCCTATTATTTTTTCATCCCAATAATCTCTAGTAATGGCCATCATAGGGTTTTCTTCAGTCACAATGTTCACTTTGCACATTTTAATAGGATTCACATAATCTACATAGTCTAGACTAGGACTTGCTATTGCACACTCTCCTTTTGTATAAGGTTACTATAATATCCTCAGATCATCCTCTTCTTCATATTCCTTTGTGACATTATAATATTCCATGAATTGTTTAATAGTCTGGGAAAACATAAAAGTATTAGCTTCTGTGCAATTTGGCCTTTTAGTGTAAAATTCTTTTCTTTTACACACTACAAAACCATATCCACTGGAGGATCACCTTACTCAAAGTTGAAATTAACCTTGAAGTTTTGATTCATTTCTCCCCAACCCATTATTCCTCTGCACACTTCTAGTTTTGTATAGTAATTTTTAGGGGTAGTATCCAATGTATGTATGAACTTATGTACCCACTCTTCTTTTAGTATCTTCCTCTTATTCCACACCTCAACACAAGTCATGAGGTGGGTGGTAGGGAAATTTTATCCTATGTACTTTGATTTAATGTTTTTAACATCCAATATAAACATGATCGGGGTCAAATGTCTACATGTATGCCAGTTCTCCAACCTATCCTTGTGTATAGTCCACATATAGGGATTTACACCTAAGCTATTTAGGTACCCGTGACTAAAATTGTTTCACAAATAAATCTACATTTATTATACCATCAAACTTTGGGGGATCACGTACCTATGTTACAATCCAAAATATTACATGGGTAATGTGAGTGCATATTCTTGTGGATACATCATGCAATCTTTATTTCCAGTTCTCAAGTACTTCATTTGATTCTGATGCAAAGGAATTAATACTTCACCAATTTAACACACCATCAATAGTTGGATTAACATAGTCATCCTTGCACATAGTTATATTATAGAGGCTATCAAGATCTTTTGTACTGAATCTTTTTCTCACAGTTTCCAATACTGGTCTCCCTATATTTGATCTAATGACATAGTAACCTTCAAATCTTCCAACTCAAAGATAATTTATCTTTTCTTCAAGTTGATTATGACCTGATTATCGAACACCCAATAAATTCCTAGTAACACATGGTATGGTTTGGTATCATCCACAACCTATGTGACTTAAAAATTTACATACTCTTCACTCCATCAATGATTACCACTACCCCCGTAAACCTACCAATTGAGAAAAAAATGTGTTGGTTTTCCAATCTTAGTTGGATAGGTGACCAAATCAACTTTAGCCTGCCCATCATTTTCTAGGTCTACTTAGGAAGAATATTTACGACTAACCCTAGATCCAAAATAATGTTGTCCATATCATAATATCCAATCTATGCATTAAGCCTGAATTTTCTATTTGTCCTCTTCTTATGCATGACCTGCTTAACTGTTCACCGGGGCATCTATGCATCAAGAAATTCCCATTCTTGTGCACATTGGTCAATCATCCTATGTAGATTATCAAGGCCCACTTAATTCTTCATTAATTCTAAACATATCTTGAAGAAATATTTAATCAAGCTTACCTCCTTAATAGTTTCTTTAGGTGCATTTTTGTCATAGGCCAGTGGAATAGCATTACAAGTAGTCCTCATTACGTAGTTGAACTTGATGGGTCTCATTATACTACAACCAATTCCTTCTCAACTTCCTTGTATGTGTATTTTTTTTCACTATATTAAATATTAGAGTCAGTTTTGTGATTTTCCATACCCATTGGTGTGGCTAGATCCCTTGCCTGGCTACATCCGATCCCATCTTCATCCCCATGCACATAATTAATCCTACTTTTGGACAATCTGCACGCACTTCAACATATATCATTTGTATATTTGGCATTTATTTTCTTACCATTTCACAATAATTTGAGGGAATGGATGAGTTGGAAGAGACGAAAGAGGAGACCCGACGAGGGTTAGGGTTTGGGCCAAAGATTTGAAGCCTGAAGCATTGTCCCCCTTAGCTTGTGCCTGTGCCATTCTGGCTGCTGTGTTCATTGTACGACTGACACCATTTCACCTTTGCCGTTCTCTGTTGCAGTCAGGATTTTTACCCCTCTGTTTTTTTCACTGCCCTCTCCTCGACCCTCTCCACCTGCTCCTGGTCTCAACAATGACGGGCACAATTTTCTTTACGACGGCAGCTGGCACAGGACTTTCGGGGCGGTTATGGATGACTGAGTGGATTATTCGGAGGACCCATTAGATGGCACTCCTATCTGGACAACACCACATGCAAACCTGACATGCTTGTTCCATTACAGTTGCGAGATATCTGACACAATAACGATGATGCCCTCGATCTCAGGACCCTTGTTTTCGGTCGTTAACCTCCTAGAGATCACCCCCTCCTAGCCGGCTTGTATAACTCCTCCTCCTTCGTCATTCACCCTAAATTTTGTGGCCTGCTTCGTAGGCCCTAATCTAGCTGACTCCTCCTTAGGTCTTGCATCCTTCCCACCATTAACAGGCTCCCACATTCTCTCTGCTGCTCTATCCGATGAACCCTTGGTCACTACAATAGTTTCTCATTTGGAATTGATCTCTTTGGCCCCTCCATCTAGCAGTTTCACCAAGATCCCGCCCATCTCTGGAGCCTTCCCCTCTAGGCCTCCTACAGATCCTCCTAACCCTACTACAAACCCTCCTTCGAGAGGCCCTCCGCAGGTCCAATCTGATGCAGGGCACAAGCCAAGCAAGAAGAAGAGGTACATAAGATCTAAATCACAGGTCGTAATTCCTAGTTTGGGCAAGGACATTCAGTGGGGAGACACCATGGATACAACAAACAACGTTCTGGTTGGAAGAGTATGGGGACAAAATTATACTACGGCCAGGCTAAAGCAATGGATGATCGAAGTATGGGGACATCATCTGGCCGATCTTCCTTTTGTCCAAACCTTCATTAGGAGATGGTTTGAGTTAATATTTGCGAGGGTTGAGCATACAAATTGGGTCCTATCATCAATCTGGCATATTAAATAGGCTCCCGTCCTCCTGCACCGGTGGAATCCCCTCTTTGATCTAGAGAGAGCAACTGGGGGCTGGCCCCCTTTGGGTTCACCTACTAGGACTATCCCTACAGTTCTGGTCTGAAGACATATTTAGGTGCATCGGGAATACCCTAGGTACATACCTAGAACATGACAAATCCTTCCTATTGACAAGCATCATGTCTTACGCAAGGATATTGGTACACTTAGATACCAGGGAGGGATTACAGGAGCACATTACCCTCCAATGGAGAAATTTATCAAGGCTGCAGATATTGGATTATGAAGGGGTGCCCTTCAGATGCAGGAGATGCCATAAGGTTGGTCATCTCTTTTGGGACTGCCCACTTAACAACAAGGCAAGAGCAGGGGAGTCTGGCAAGGCAATTCCGACAAGGAAACATCAATCGCAAGAGGAGCATCCCCCCTCTGGAGATGCAGAGATCCATGCTGACCCTGAAGCAGCTAAGGAGACACCCGCAAAGGAGGTCCCGAAGAAGCATGGAAAAACACCTCATTGGCCTCCCTCTCCTCCACTCACCAGGGCAAGGGCAACTGCTGGGGCTGTGTTATCTTCGGGTAAGAGTACTTCTATACCTTGCTCTTCTCATATTTATGCTCTGTCTGAAAGTATTGCACTCTCTACATCTGTTAATAATAAAGACTCTGTCGGCTGCACTCAGCCCCCCATTTCTGTGGCTTGCCCCTTCCATATCCCCTCCCCTATTGTCTCTATCATCCCACCTTCCCTCCCAGAGTTTCCTTCTAACATAACCCCTGCTCTGGAGTCTGGGCATCCTTCCCCCAAATACCCGACTCATTCCAAGGTGAAATTACAGGCCCAAAAACATTTAGGTATTGTCCTGGATTCAACCCCCATCCCTCCTAAAATTCCTCGAGGCCATCCTTCCTCTCTATCCAAAGAAAAGCTGCAGGCCAGAGAGGAGATTGCATCATGGAAACAAAACACCATCCATAGGGCACTTAGAGCTTTGAACACCCTGGCTGACCCCCCTCCATGAAGCTGTTCTCATTCAATTGCAGAGGGCTTGCTAGGCCTGATAAAAAATTATCACTTCGTAGAGTGATCTATGAAGAATCCGTCGATGTAATTCTTCTTCAAGAAACCTTGGGTACTGTTGATTCCATCTCCCATTTGCTCAAATCGATGCTCCTGGGATGGTCCTTTCTAGCACTCCATGCTAATGGAAGATCGGGTGGCATTGCTCTAGGTTATAACACCCGATCCATCAACCTTTTCAATAGCTGGGGATGCTCTGGGCATATGGGGGTAGATATATACTCAGCTGACCTGGGCATTGAGATCAGGCTTATTAACGTGTATGGGCCATGCCATCATAGGCCTGAATTCTGGGATCAGTTTCTGAGCTCTAATTTTCTACAAAAGGACCACTTAATCTTGGGAGCGGATCTAAATTTATCCATTGGCCTCTCTGAATCATGGGGACATTGTGCCCAATCTGATCCCCTATCAGCTTATTTTGAGAACATCCTTGAAGCCCACAATCTGTTGGACATACCATCAGCAAAGTTGCAGCCCACCTGGAGGAATAACAGAGCTGGGGATGACAACCTTGCCAGAAGACTAGACTGATTCCTTATTAAGGAAGGCCTTCTAAACTTGGGGTTTAACTATAGACAATGGGTGGGATCAGGAGGATTATCAGATCATCTACCTATATATTTTGAAATCAGAGGGAGGACCGATAATCCTAAGGTTCCTTACAAATTCAGTTCTTCTTGGCTAAAGGATACACATTATGCTCGTATGGTCACGGATTATTCGAAGGTCCACCCGCTTGCTGCTAGGGGGCATATAGCAGAGGGTTTTGATCATAACTTAAAAGAGCGAAAGAGAATCTCTAAAATTTGGGCACATAATAAGAGAGTATAGGACAACCAAACCCTAAGGGATACCGAAGTAGAGATTGCTGACTTTGAGAATAATCAGGGAGGAGTTTTTACCTCGACTAAACATAAGGATAAGCTCACATCCTTAGACGCTAAAAGAGGCAAAATATTAAAGGATAGAGAAGAATCATGGAGACTACGAAGTAGGGCAATTTGGTTACTAGAGGGAGATGATAACATGAAATTTTATCACAAATTTGCAAACGGCTGGAAAGCAATCAACACCATATGGCAACTCATGAATGAGAATGGAAACTCTGTAAACACCTTCCCACACCTATCTTCCTTGGGATCATCACACTTTAAGTAGACTTACAGAGAAACCCCTAATGCCACCCTTGCTGAAATCATTCGAGTGGCACAGCTATGTCCCCATTTTGTGGACCAGGAGGATGCATCGGAACTGGTTAAGGAGGTCACTCTTGGAGAACTTGATGCCACACTCAAATGGTTCAAGAGAGACAAGAGCCTAGGACTAGATGGCTGGTCGGTGGAGTTCTATTTGGCATTCTTTGAGACACTTAGTGCAGACCTCCTCAAGGTTTTCGAGGATACCTGGATCAATGGCAAGATGTATGAAGCTTTCAATTCTACATTCATTTCCCTCATACCCAAAAATGATAATCTGACCTCGTATGATGACTTTTGGCCCATTTCATTGTGCAACTGTATCTATAAAATCATAGCTAAGATCATAACCAATCGACTGCAACCCATCCTATCCACCCATATCTCACCTGATCAATTTTCCTTTTTGCAAGATAGACAGATCCATGAGGCGGTTGGAACAACACAGGAGGTGTTGCACTCTCTTCACACTAAGCAAATGAAAGGTATGATACTTAAGGTTGATCTCTCAAAAGCTTTTAACAGAGTAAGCTGGCTGTATATAATAATGCTTCTAACACACCTTGGGTTTCCATTCGAATTTATCAAATGTATCGTGTGTTGTATTACTAATATATATTTCAATGTTCTGGTAAATGGAGCAAAATCTCCTTTCTTTCACTCAAAAAGAGGCCTCAGACAGGGATGCCCCCTATCTCCACTACTCTTCCTGCTCATCGTGGAAGGGCTCAGTAGACTCATCAAAGAAGAACATAACAGAGGTAGATTACAAGGGATCAAAATCACTGATAGATGCATACTGACACATTTATTATTTGTGGATGATGTGTTGATATTCCTCAATGGAAGCATAGGGACCTAACTATCATGAAGAATATCTTCTCCCTGTTTCAATCTACTACTGACATGATAGTCAACTGCAACAAGTCCACATTGACAGTGCCATGGTGCTCTCCACATGAGATTCAATATACTCTCAGAAGATTCAACTTTACCCTAATGAGAATGGAGGATGGGATTAGATACTTGGGATACAAACTAAAGCCCCTGGGATACAGAATAACAGACTAGACATGGCTTATAGCCAGATTGGAAAAAAGACTCAATATTTGGTATCACAAGTACTTATCCAGGGCAGGTATATTAACCCTCATAAAAGTAGTATTGGAGGCTACTCCAGTATACTGGATGTCATTAGCATGGATACCTAGGGGCATACTCTCTAGGATACAAACCCTATGCTGTAGGTTTCTCTGGAAGGGAAAACAGTCTGGAAGAATATTTTCCTGGGTCAAATGGGAAGCTCTCTCACTACCAAAGAAATGGGGAGGGTGGGGCATCATGAAGTTGGAGGACTTTTCCTCAACTCTAGTAGCAAAACTTAGTTGGCACCTCAACACTTGAAGTAGCTTGTGGACAAGGGTGGCCATCTCAAGATACATTGCACCTCACATTTTGATGGATTGGCTAAGACAACCTCTAAGATATACCATAGGAATATTTGTTATATTGAAGGCAGTGCCAAAATCTCTGGAGATCATCACAACGGGCCTTATTTGGAGAATACAATCTAGCACCGCTATGCGGATAGGGGAGGATCCCTGGATAGGATGCGGGAATGCCCATAGGCTATCCATCGAGCTTAAAACCCATCTCAGTGTAGCGGGCATTACCCACATTAGTCATATTGCTGACCCTGATCATACCATTATGTTTCAAAAATCCTGGAAATCTGCTCGCATCCTCCAAATACCTGAGCAGTGGGAACAACTATCGGCTGACTACATAGCAGCCTTAACAGAAGCACATATTAGAATTGTTGAAGGGGAGGATGAGATAATATGGGTGCTCTCAAAGTCAGGAAAATAGTCTCCCAAGGAGGGTTATCTTGTATTCGCTGATGCACATAGACCACAAGCCATCGATCACTGGTGGAAACACTTGTGGAAGCTCAAAGAACCCCCCAGGACCCGACTTCTCATGTGGGAAATCCTTAAAAATAAGATCCCCACTGGTGATAACCTCCTTAAATGAGCACAACATGGACCTTTCTGGTGTTGCTTTTGCAAGAGCAACAATGAATCTATGGATCACCATTTTCTCGATTTCCAGGCCGCAAAGGACCTCTGGAGTTCGACCTTATCGGCCTTATCCTCCCAGATCAGATGGTAGGGATTGACTATCAAGGAGGCCTGGTCTAATTGGTGGACTAGGACAGACCCAGCTAAATCTAGAAATCTTCCCCTCCTTATCTGCTGGGCAATCTAGATAGCCCGCAATAATCTCATCTTTTAGAATATTACCCCTCACCGGCCCTCCATTTTTGCTCACATTATGACTGACTATAACATCATCCCTGATGATGAGGATACCCCCCAGCCATGTACAATTGTCCCAGAATCCATTAACCACCTTCTTCCTTGGCCTTTTTTTGATGGATCTGCATGGGAGGCTAGATGTGGGGGAGGTTCCATCTTGTACCTAACTGAATCCGATAACTTTAAAATAAAAATGGGTCTGGGAAGAGGCACAAACAATTACGCTGAACTAATCAAAACCAAATTCCTCATACAATTCGCTCTGGAAAAACACTGTAGAGACCTACAATTACTTGGCGGCTCAAAAGTTTTATATGATTGGATAAATAAAACATCAAATTATACTGCATTTTCACTTAGACAGATCTTGGATGAGGCATACCAACTTATCACTCATTTTGACTCATTTGTATGCCATCATATTTATAGGGAACGAAATTCAGTTGCCGATCTATTATCCAAAGAAGCCGCGGTTAGGCCTCTCATTACTTGGATGATTCAGGAACAAAGGGCTGACTCTCATTACCAGTTTTACCATCTTCCGTTTATGGAGATAACAGACTAGATGGCTTAGTGGGAGCTTGGTTATATGTTCATTTTTGCTACCATTTGTAAATATTCATACATGCTTTTAAATTAACAGATGTATATAAAACTATCATGCACTCTATATGTTAGAGTTATTTTGTTTTTAATTCTACTGAACTTCATTAGAGATATGTGCCTCCCTATGTGGATATAAGGCACCAATTTTGCTACACGGGTTTATCTTTATTACGATAGGCACTTTGCCTCTCTTACAACATATGCATTATGCATATACAACATGTAATTTTCTTTTATATAATGAAAATTACGATCTTTCCAAGGGAAAAAAAAGTTGAGGGAAATATTTTGTAGCATGATCCAATTACTTACAATATGTGCATGTTGTGTAGGGGTTTGGGAAATATCATGCAATGTGTCGTGGATACCCACAATTATAACATATTACTAGGTCCTTGCCTCTTCCAAATCCTCCTCTACCTCGTTCTTGAAAGCCTTGTCCTATTCATTGTATTCCTTAAACTTTGCCCTGATTGTAAGCTTTGGGCGCGTTATATATCAACATTCCAATTTCCCTTCCTTTACCTTCCCGCACCTTATACACATTAGTGGTGCACTCCCTCATCAAATCGAGCCACTCAACATGTATGGATGTCGTGTCGTATCAACTTGCAAAATTCATAAATAGAGTTTTGACTGAGCTTTGGTACTTCCACGTCATATGACAAGTTGTCAATGTATGAACCATACTATACACACTTCACACCATAGTCCCCCACCTTCAAACAAAGGGTTTTTAGCTCTCATGGCCATGTATTCTATCATTGTTAGGAATTCATTCCCATGGTGGCCTTCATTCCTACATATTGTACACTAAAATTCTTCAAGCTTCTCCTTACCTTTCACTAGATCTTACAATTGTATTATCAAGGCTTCTATCTATGACTAAGCTTGTTCTTCCCCTGTGCTACTTTCGCTTCTCGCAGGAGATGCTTCCATCTCCATAGTAGTTTCTAAGGCCTCAAATGGTTGAGAAAACTTCTATTGAGTTAATGGAATGTGTATGTGAGGTAGTAATCCTGTAATAAACCATTCCTTATGCTATGCATTTGGAATTCAAAATTTCAGTCGATCTGGTAAAATCTTAAACTTTTGATCGAAGTTCCATACTAATTCATTAACATTTGGTTTAATCTCCTTAATATTTGTGATACAATGGGATTCTGATTTTGGTTTCTATAATTATTTTAGCAATGATTGCCTAATGATCTACCTTGTCCTCCTGGTGCAATGAACTTAAATTTTATAAACCATATAAGAGCATGATCTATGAAGGTGGTATCCAATTGAACAACCTTTGTTGGTTTGTTCTGGACCTTCTTGACAATCCATATGACTCTTAAACAAAAATATGTTGTTCATGATCCTCTGTCCTAGTGCTAAGAAAGATAGACATTTACAAAGCTGGATCAATGCTCGCTATTGTGTTTTATGCGATATTTCTTTGTGATACTCATGTATGACTTTGTCGTATCTTTACTCCTTTTTTTGAATACTTCCACTTTCTTGACTGTATTTACTACTATCTCTATGGTATTAACAAACTAAAATTATCTGCAATAGATTATTAGGTGATTATACCTATTGGCTTGGTTATGCATATGAGGTCATGGGTTTGATGCAGGGTATGGCCTAAGCAGGGTCATCGATATACACTAGTTCTTCTTATCTTGAGTTGAGATGACAATTTCCTTCCTTCTTCTTTCCTATTTTGTTGTATAATTCTTTGTTATTTTCTATGTGTGATACTCCATCGGGAAGGTGATCTGTAGTGATTTCTCCTTCTTGATATTTAACCTCTCAATATTCACTATTATGCTACCTTCTTATTCCTTCTATGGTTTTTCTTATTGTATTTTTGTTTTTCGTGGGATTTGATGCATATCTCTCTCTTACCTCACTTCTAAGCCAAATACTTACTCCATTGGGCAACACTCTGCTAACTTCTTCCATCGTTCTCTCCTCATACGCCGATGTACACACTCCTACCCTTCTTATATCTTTTGCACTCCTACCTTTATGATGTATCGACATCCTTAGATCATCCAATATTTATTCATTTGTTGAATCCATTTCCTTTATTCCCTCAGGCCATCCACTAGTTAGCCCGTAGTCTCCCTATCGTGCGTAAATAAATTCAACCAATCATTGTGTCAGTTTCCAAGGACATGAATCCTTTCTCACATAATAACATCTTTATCTAGGTAAACAACGATCTCTAGTATTTTCTTTTAGTCCCTTGAAAAATTCTCTTTTGGTTGTGTTTCATGATTGAGTACCATCTATAGAAAACTCAACAATGTAACATGTTGTTCAACCAAAATTCTACTGAGTTCGAGACCTTGTTGCTTAAAGAATTTACCCTTTGGATCAGTTCATAATTCCAGTTGTGTGGTACAACAGGGGGCTATTTTCATACTTCCTCGGATAGTGTTTTCAACCACTCAACTAGAACAATCGGGAATTCAACAAAGAAAATTTCATGAAAATACATAAAGACATACCTTTGCATCCATTCCTTGGGGCTAATTCACTAATTTCTGATCTTTTCCACCACAAATTTGTGTTCCTTCATTTGCACCCATTGCTATATATCTTCCTTAGTATGCCTCCACATCCCCTTCAATCACAGATCTTGGTCCCAACAACCAAACCATTTGTTGGTGCATAGAGGGAAAACCCAATTCCAAAATGAATTATCCAGCAAAATCCCTCAGGCACTAGCCCTTTTGGAAACACCTTCAAGAAGGTGAGGTCTCACCCAAGGCATTTATGACGGACTACAGGAACCTGGACAATTCTATAGTGATGAAGGAGACATGGATCATATGCTATCACTATTATATTAAACATATCATTTTTTTCTGTTATTCATAAAAAGAAATTTAAGTATACCCTTATTCTACGCAATAAACCCATCCTTAACAAACACTCAACAATCAAAACATAGAAAGCAAACAATTCATCACACAATACACAAGCACAAAACATAGCCAAAAACAAACCATTTTATTATAATCATAAATTCTTCATTACATTCTCAATTGTTGCAACTCACTAGCCTAATAAATTAGCATTACAATGCACTATCACATATTAGAAGAAATTCCCTCTCTAGTCCTCCAATCCTTAAGCATTTTTTTTTTCCATTCGCAGCCTTAAACTATTTATAGATTTACATCTTGGGCTCAAATCGACCAAAAAGCCCATTTTACTATGGGTGGTAAAATATTACCATGGGAAAAACCCTACAATATAAGCCTAACAAATTTCCTTATTTTTTGCCTTCCTGAACGTCAACCTTTGGTTGACATTCTTGTTTTGTACCCTTCTGCGCAGTGCTCTAAAACTTGTACTCGAAACACTACTCCAACAATGACACCTTGTCATGACCCACTAGTATCTAGTGGCCTACCACTATGGTTTGACACAACCATGTAACATTGATACATAATGAAAGTATTGAAATAATGGGGGGTTTGGTGCCTCGGGGCTTCATTATGCTTGCTTAGGTGTAATAGGTGGTAAATTAAGCCAATGATTGAATTTCAACCTTTTAATCATGTCCGTTGAATATCACATTATTCTCATCCAATGGAAAAGCCGGAAAAACAATAATATTTGTAGTAACAAGATACCACACATGAGATGGAAAGGGAAAGGAATGGATGCATAAAAAATATACAAACAACATACATATAAGATAAGATAAGATACAAAGTATAGATAGATAAGATAATATAACATTGTTATATATTGATGTCAATACAAAGTGGGGGCACTTAAGAGGTTTGTATAAAAATAAAATGCAAAAGGTGAGAATGCAAATTTAATTACCTAAAGCATGAAGACACAAAGTATAGATTCATCCTTATTGTTTAAGGTTTGCAATATTTAGGAGATATTTAATGCATCTCAATAATAATGCTTGAATCATGAATACTCTATTTCTAATACATCCCTCTATCTCTATCACATGAATTCACAACCTAATGTTCTTCAATTCTTGTAAACTTTAATTTTGCACAAACAACCATAATTTATGAAGCATCATTCACCCTTTTCATTTTCTTTTTAAGAAAAAGAAAGCAGTAATGATTATGCATGTTTCAAGTTCATAAGTAACCATCACATAAGTTTATCATGCAATGACATTCATTTCATTCACAAAATATCATAGCATAATTTAGAATAAAAAATACTTAAAAATACTTTGCTATACAAGAATAATATGCAATCACAAAATACTTTTCAATCATAAAAAGTCTATGTTGTGCAAAATTATGCATGAGATGCTTAATAACAACCTAGAATGCACAACCTATTTGTAAAAAGTAACCCAATGTTGTAATATACCTTAGATTTGAGCTGTAAAAGTTTTTGGGGGTGTGGTTTATCATATTATACCTATTCACAATGTTACTTTTGTATTTGCAAATTTAAAAATGGTTGCTATGCAAAAGAGGCATGTGCCTTGTAATTTGGAATGTCAAAACTATATTAAATGACTAAATTAAAATGCACACCCCACCTTCCTTGTAGCTCCAAAAAAATGTTTTATAAGTTGTATGATAAATTTAGATATGTCATTTACAATGCAATTGAAGAACAAGAGAGGTTGCTTTCATGCACCTAGATTCCAGATTTCATGTAAATTTGATCAAAATTAACTGGTTCAACTTTAGAAGGTGAAATCTGTGATTTTACACTTTTATATAACAGTATATTGGAATTTTTAAACAAAAACCTTCATGCTATGCAGAAAGGCTACAAATTTCCTTGTATAATTGAAGGGCTAGTTTCTTATAGTTAGCCATATGAAGGAAATTTATTTAAATTGGCCTTTTTAAAATACCTGCGTAAAAGTGGGGGAGGTAGGAGTGGGAGGTGTAATTTATGGCCCCGATGGAAAAATAGAGAGGAAATTTTCTTGGGGGTTGGGAACAACATCAAATAACCAAGCAAAGGTTTTAGCCCTTTGGCAAGGACTGAACATAGAAATCTCGAGAGGAATTCAATAATTATGTGTAGTAGGAGACTCAATGATCACAATCCAAAAGTGCCACAATCTCTCCAAAAATCGAGAATAAAATTTTTCGTCGATCTTCCATCGAATTTAGATGCTATCTAAGAGATTTGATGTCCTTGAATTTTATCATGTAAAGTGGGAGAATAATCAAGAAGCAGATGAGCAAGCCAACAAGGGTGTAAACCTTGGGAAAGGGATCATAATAAATGACCAAGGTGAAACCTCCATTTATCATATCCCATGAATATGGAAGGTGCATGAATCACAATTCTCTCATTGAAACGACAAACAAAATTATGGGATGGAAAACCATTAATAATTTCCCCAAAGCCCAAGGGTGAAAACTTTATTTAGAAGACACTAAGGTTAAATGTTCTAGTTGGAAGCAATGGCATGAAAACGTCATGTCGAAAGACATGTGGATTCCATTTTGGGTAGTATTAAATATTTGATTAAGCTCATGGATGGTAGGTACTCCTTATGCACTGGAGAAGTTAATTATGCAAGCAAGTACGAGTAGAATGGCAATAGTAGGGATGATATTTCGAGAAAATTGGCTCAAAAAAAGGAATGTTAGCATTCAATGCACAAAGCTCAAATCTAGAGTCGGCTTGGATCACAACATGTATTATAAAGGGAGATTGCAAGAAGTTAGACTATTGTTGGTTCGAGTTAGAGGCAAAGTAGCTGGCGCGATGGCATCTTCAATTAGAAATGGTGATGGGAATGTAACAAAGGAACAATTGGAGGCAGTTAAGATTGAATTATCGGCTCTTGTTACTAAGGCCAATGACAAATTATAGCTGAGGTTGTTCTCTTTTTGTTTCGGTCTCTCGTCAGCTAGAGGAGATGCATGGGGATGTTGAGAATCTTTAACTCTCAGTGGAAAATTTGGCCACCAAGCTAGAAAATTTGACTACTAAGGTGGATTACATTAAGATTTTGGTATAAGTTGTTACCCTAAGTGTCCTCAAAGATGTCTTTGGAATCACAAAATATCCTTCTCATAATGAACGGTTGCTCAAAATATCGATGAAGCCCCTGGAACGACACTTGGGTTCCCTCTATATATGGAAATTGACAAGGAGGAGTCAGCAGAAAGCACTAGTGCTAAAAATGCAGGAAGTAGGTAGATATTTTTGTTTGATATATAACTTTTTTGAATGTTATGTAAGTATGTAGTAATCCATAGAGTCTTTTAGAGGCTCTACAAGACGATTGTTGTTAAAAGTGTAGTTAAAACTAGGCATGGTAGATGCAATTCTTTTTGTGAACAAGATTGGAACATTGACGATGAAGAACTATCTTTGATTGTAAAGGAGCTGGCCTGTTTTCCAGTTAGATCAATATAAATTTACCCGTTTCTTTAAAAAAAAATACCTACATAAAATGAGATGCACTTCTAGTGGTAAATGTTGTATGATGAGATACTGGATATATAGGTTATTAAGTAATTCATTCCTTAAGATGAGATATGTATTCCTTAAAAATAAAATACACACTCAAAATTGGAAATTATGTGTTTGCTACATGAAATCAGGGCACGTGGTAAAATGCATACCCTAGAGTGAAAAATGCAAGCCGTGTGTTAGGATTTCATTATAAGTTTTTAAAATCATAATTTTAGGGAAAATTCATAGCTTCAGATGATTTATTAACTTTGTCTTTATGAAATTTCATGAAGACAAGGCACTGAGGAAAATTCACATCCACACTCATAGAAATGCATGCCCTTAAAATACTATGCAAACCTACAATATCACAAACCCTAATTGATTCTTCCTTACCCATATGAATGGTCTTCATGGGTAGAATATTTTTAATGAATGAAAATCCATTATGAGATGATGATGTTGGTATGACATGGCTTATAATAGACTTGAATCCAAGCATGACAAGTTGTTTGAAATATACTTAGGTATATGATGTAGTTACACTTCTTGTAACCTAGATTCAAGGTATGCTTACCATGTTTTGTTTTATTGGTTAAAATTTAATGAAACTAATTGAAGGTTATGGTACATCCTTCATTAAAGATGAATACAATGATATATGTAATCCTTTGTTATCTATAATGCTTGTGTGTACAAGTATGCTAGTTTAGTTACTATGTAGAAACAAGTTTATCTTGTTTTCATAACAGAGAGGTATAGATAGAGAGGTTGTACAAAATCCTTCAATCATTTTCATTAAGGATTAACAAATAAAATCAAAATGTCATAATACCCTAAATTATATTTTCAAGCAATGTCATTTCCAAATATTTCATAAGCTCAACATACTAGGTCAACTACACAGGATTTTGTAGGTAACTATACACACTCATGCATGTTTATAATCACAAACCAATGTATCTTTAAAGCTTTTACTAAATTATGGGCATAAATCACCCTAATATACATAAAATTTAGAGTTTACAAAACATCCAAAGTTTATAACTAGTAAAATCTTGTAAATTTTCAAATTGTAAAATACAACATCTAACTTTTATGTGTCAAGTATGCATATGATATGTAAAAGGTGTATGTTATTGTGAAAACAATCTCATATTTTAAGACCCTATAAAATGTATAACTTGCAGGTTGCATATATAAAATACCCTATAAAATGTATAACTTGCAATTTGCATATATAGTGTAAGTTACATGATTTTTGTAACTTGTATGCCTATATAACTTCAATAACTTACTAGATGTATATATGCCATTTTGTGCCCATAATTTGGTGAAGGTGAAATATACATTTTGGTTTGAGGTTACATGCATGAAGTAATATGTATTGTTACATATATAACTCTGAAATACTTTATAGTGATAGATGAAATATAAGTGGTTCCACAAGTGAAATACCGTGGTCATGGATTGTTGTCATATATGAATTTTGAAGTAACTTATAAAGAATCATAGGCTTTGATATGTAATGATAGACACTAAATCATGTTTATAAGCACAAAACACTATGTATTTCAAACTTTTACCAGATTTCAATTTCAAGCAGTAGTGAGCTATTTTATCAGTTCACACGTATTTTTAAAATGTAAATTTTCAGTAATAAAAATATGATTTTTTAGAGAAAAATTATTAATTAGCAATCACATATATCCATTAATACCAAATAAAATGAGAACTATCAATGGACTAGAATTATTTTTTATCATAGAAAATGTACATCAACATAAACGAAAATGATCACTATAAATCACCTTGGATTCATTAATTGCATATAATAATATATATATATATAAACAAATACTACTATGTAACTCTAGGGTGCTTGGGAGGCTTCTACAAGCCCTCCTCTTGAGATGAAGAAAAATAAATAGAATCTCTCTTTCCTTTTGTATAAGTTTATAATTTTTATATAGCTATAGAAGGCACATGTTTGAATTGCTTCTCTAGTTCTTGAATTTTTTTTGCATACTTTTTAATATGTATTTCAAATTTCCTTGTTCTTCTCCTATATGTTTCAACATTTCCACATCCTTCTTTTACTAATCCTTCTATTCCGTTCAAGTTTTTTCCCTTTAGATTTCAATTGGCATAGAACTTAAGCCAATTAATGCCTAATATTTCATACTTCATTATCTAGTTGGATTTCCCTTTGTTTTGCATTTGTAGTAGAAAAAATTGGTATTAACTCAACTATGGGCTTCTGCAATTTTCATTGCAAATCAAGAATTTGGGATTTCAAGTTTTGTATCTCCATTTCATAGCTCAAATGCTTTTCTTTTTTATTCTAAAAGAGTTCCTTTTTGAGTTGTGTAATATTTTCTCCTCTTAGCTAGATATACCTCTAGTGATTCAACCATTCATGAAGAGGAATATTGGATATTCTCTCTGTTCTCATGCCTAGAATAGCTTCCTGTAACTTCTTCTCTCGTGTTTGTAGGGACTTATCCAAGTCAATTGAAGTCATTTATTTTGATAGATTGCCCTGGATTTTAGCTTTACCCTCACCCTTACCATATTGATATAATTTTCTATGTTGTTCCTTTTTGGTCTCTTCAAGTTCTTTAATCCTCTTGTTATCCTAGTACATTCTTAATATCTCTCTTTCTACTTAACAACTTGCCTAGCATATATATTCCTTAATTTGGCCACTATTTCACTAAATTTTGCTACTTGTGAGTTATGCTCCTCTTTTGATTTGGTTTCAAATTCAACCTTTAAATTTTCAATTATTTTATCTTTGTTCTTCAACTTGTTATTTAATTCATCCAAAGGACTACTTACAATTTTCAATGGAGGTATATCCAAAGCCTCCAGACTTCTCCTCAACTCCTCTTGAAGGTTTCTAATGGCGTTTTAAGCTTTAGCCTCTCTTTCTTCAAGATTTAACTTCATAATATCAATGATCCTCACAATATTGTTTATCATTTTGTATGCCTAACTTTTAAACCCATTAATTATATGATCCTTGATGTTTATTTTTATGTTTGAGTTTTTTGCTTGTTGCAAAAATGTTGATTACAAATCTTTAATCTGCTTCATGCATTCCAAAATATCCATGTCCTTTAATTGGTAATTTTCCTTCCAAATGTATCTAGAGGAAGAATCCTCTGTTGCATCTATTTCATGCTAAATCTTTGTATCAAATAATGAAAAAAAAAATCTCTCATCAAAATTGTGTATTTAAATGTGCACATTTAAACTTGGGGATGTTGAATCAACTGCCATAATAGGGACATTATAGCCAAGTGCCATTTGTTCAGTAGGAATTCTTTTCTCCATATCATAATTTCCCGTTTCCATATAATTTTCCACATAATCTTCCTACTTCTCAGCGTCATCCATAATACTTGTAGGATTGTTAAAACCTCAACAACAATAACTTCATCATGGTCAATTATAGTATCACTAAAAATTTCACACCATCATGTGGAGTTTGTTTAGGTACTTCCTAGATGGCTTTCTTTATTTTTTTATTGCCCAATGTATGTTTTATTAGACCTTGTTTGAACACCAAGTCGATATAAATCAATAATTTTTTTATAGTGTTCCCAGGAAACTAAACTAAATCTTCTTATTTTCACTTTGTTGTAGGGAATGATGTACTATTTTAGCCATAGATGAGGGACATTTATGCCCTTGTCTTCAACCCAATGAATAACCAACTTCATGCAATCACCAAAAATATCATGCTTATGATGATTCATAATTGTCTTAAGGACAAGTTGAATCAAATATTTGTATTCTCCTTGGGGAGCATCTTGAATCTTTAAATTGTTCCTAGGAACAACTACCTTTTCCCCATAAAGTTTACTAGCCATCTCAATCTTTTCTACCTTGGGGTGTTTTTGGAATCAATTGTTGCTCCCTTCTGTGTGGATTTTTTTTTTTCTCTTGCAACCATATCAAGGTCTCGGTAAACCCTCTTTCCAAATACGTTCAATTCCACGACCATTTCATAATAATTAGCTATACCGTCATCTATCTCCTCATTTTGGAAATTAAATTTCCCATAGATAAATTCATAAACTTCTATTCTCCTAAGGATATATAACATACCTGTTGGATAGTTGTTTGTCTCTCTCCATGCATTATCACACTCTTGGATTTTTTTGGCAGTGAATCTTTCTCCCTCGAAACCACTTGTTTCAACTATCGTGCCCATGGTAAAGCACTGATGTTCCAATTGTTTCCATGGTTGTTTGGGTTCAAATATAAAATCATGGACAAGAGGTTATTGAATGCATGTTAAGGAATGCATACTAAGGAAAACCTTGCTAGGTAAATCCATTTTTTTTTAAAATGGATTTTGGTTATGTTGGCATATTTTCTATAAAGAACCTTTGTTATGAAAAGTTTATTAATATATAGAGTTAAGATAAATTTATTGAAATTAACAATTTTAAAAAAATTGGCATGCACTTTTATAGGCACATTTGCATAGATTAATGGACTTGGAATTTTTAAGAATTAATGAAAGCATCCTTGGAAAGTTTTTGTAAAAATTGTTGGCATTGTTGTGTTGGCATTGATGTCAACAAGGTCATACTTGTCATATGCTATGTGATGGATGTTGACTTGGTGGTCCTATTGGTTGGAATGATGCATTGATAGTGAGATGGTTGTGTTGGCATTGATGTCAACTTAGAGCTCATGATGATGATGATGATGATGATGGTGGTTAACGTCCATTGAGACCAAATTGGTCTATCGGACCTATATTTTTCTTAGTTTTTAATTGTCTGGCTCCTCGTATTTCTTGGCAAGATTGATGTTGTAGCTTTCTTTTTTTTTCTCTAAAGTCTTCCAACTTCCTTTATCTTGCATCTCCTTCATCTCTTCTGGTTCTTGGGACATTGGTGTCTTAGCTTCGCGATCTATTGTGTTCGTCCTTTTGAAGATAGACGAAGAAGAAGTTTGGTCTAGGAGATCTACTTTGCAATTAAATAAAGATTTATTTTGTGCGGTATTCCAATCCTCAAAACTGTTGATGCTTGAGAGGTTGTCGAGTTCACTTTTTTGTTGGTGGGCGGGGCTTTCTCCCTGCTTGTCTTGAGAGTTGTTTCTTTCTTTCCCAATTTCTTGTGATTCAGAGCTTTCTCTAGAGTATTCTTCTTTGATGACAGTGTAGTGTTGTTTTCATGTTCCTTCCCACCATGTAGATCTATGGTGGTTTTTTCTAGCATAATTTTTCTAGGAGGCTTTTGGGCAATTTTTGGCTAGATGGCCCGTCTCAAAGTAGGATCGACATCTGAAGAGGACACTTTCATAATCGAGTTTTTGGTTTCACACATAGTCTTTACTTGTTAGGTTTATTTCAACTGGGAATCCGGCGTTGAAGTCCATTTCCACACAGATGCATGCATAGGTGGTTCTGGCATATTCCTCTGTTTCTGGGCACCTGCAGTAAAATTTCCCAATTGATTTCCAATGGCTTTTAGCGAGGAGAGATTCTAGGGATTCAAGGGTAGGCTTGGAAATCTCACCCAAACTGGTGTTGAGGTTATGAATGCTATTGAGGGATCAAATGATGGGTTCCATGGCTTCATGAATAGGCCCGTGTTTTCCCAAAACCAAGGGCTGGAATCTAGAATACATTGTCTGCTGTCAGGATTTTCAAAATCTACTATAAAGAAACCCCTAACATAGGGGTAGATATTAATTTCATCAGAAATGACATGCTTCCATACCTCCGAGATCCAATTGTGGAGAGCTGTCAGCCGTGGCCAAAAACCATTGAACCAACAGATTAGGCCACTTTCGAAAAACTTCATAGCCTCATTGAGTGAGGCCTGGACCACCTAGACAGTGGGAGATGGGGCTTCAATGACGATATGGGCAGGAGATTTCCCTCCAGAAGCGGACGAAACTGAGCCAGTAGCTATTTTCGTGAAGCTGGGAGCCATATTTGCTTGTAGAAAGCCGAGACCCAGCCATAGAGAAATAAGGTAGAAGATTAGATCTAGATCTAGCCGCAGAAGATTAGATCTAGAACCTAGCCGCAAAGAAATAAGGCAGAAGATTAGATCTAGATCTAGATCTAGCCGTAGAAGATTAGATCTAGAACCCAGCAGCAGAGTCTCAGTAAGCCTTTTAATCTGCAAGAAACCCTAGTAGGAAAAATCCTGCTTTTAGTACCGAGAATCAAATACTGTTCCAAATAAAAATAAATCACCAACTTTCGCTTCATGAACCACTCGATTTGGAGATGCCCACGTAAAATAACAATGAATCAAAAAAACAAGATCTCTGCATTTGATTCAAAGTTAATCGAATTTTCGCAGATCTGAGATAAAATGAGACCTTACGAAAAGCACCACATAGAAGCAGATCAAGAGCTGCAGATCTGGAGACGTAGATTTGCTCATGCAAAAATGGAAGAACCTAGCTGCAGATCTAATCAAGAGTCGCATATGCACTTATGTCAACCTCATGATGATGCAGATTGATGGACCATGGTGTATGTCAGTATGTGTTGGCATTTATGGAGCTTGATGGTAGCATGATGGTTTTGGAGGAATTGGCATGTGCATTGGTGGACATATCATGATGGTTTTCTCATGCTGCTACAGGTAGAGGAGGCTGCTACCGGTGATGATCAAATCTACATATGATAGAGATGGTCCATGACACACTAGTTGAGTTGTAATTAGGTCTTCATGCTTATTCTTCGTGAAGATGAATTGTTGCAGTGTGATGAATTCATGATGAAGATGATGATGTTGTAGAGGTGCTACAAAGGTTTGCAAATATGTTCAGTGTTTGCAGCTTGTTCATAGGTCTGATGGAGAGTGGAGGACTTGTTGGCAACCTTGCCAACCTTGTTTGTTGGCCCTTCTAGGTCAACTTGACAGTGACACTTGGAGACATGTTTGATCTACTTTCAGATGTGTTAGAGGTAATGTTAGAGGTATGGAGGCTAGTACAGATGCAGGTGAAGGTGATTCATCAGGTGGAAAAGGTTCTGGACTAAAGAACTGCTGTTTTTATTGAGACTAAGCCCCAGTTACATGCACAAAGGCCTATGGGAGCGGTTGGAATGATCCAGTCGCATGGAGGCTAGCTCAAGGGAGCAGTTATAGCCCCCTTCAAGTTCATACAGTGTCAAGGGAGTGTCTATGGGATTTCATGAAATTTCCTCCGCATTCCTCGCGCTGTTTAGAGTCAAATTAGATTGAAAATTCAAAGAGGCTTCTAGAAAAGTGAAAAAGGTCAGAAATGGTTTGAAAAGGTCCTCTCATGATGTGAATACATTTAGTGCACTAGTAGTGACCTTAGTGGATTTATTTGGTCTAATTTGTGCACCTTTTATCCTATCCCCAAGCTCAATTTCGCCCTACATGTTTTATATACTTGATATTAGAGCTGAGGATTGATGATGGATGGATGTGAGTGATATAGTTATAGAGAGGTAGTGTATGCTTCAGACCTAGTGGAGAGCATAGATGCTTGAGTTTATGAGTGTTATTGACTGAATAGTGAGCACATTTGAGCATGATTTAATATATATCATATTTGATATTGTTGGAGTAGAGATTGTTCTTGGCATTAGTTTCTGGTGTTTCTGGTATGGCTCTATGATTCATGTGTTGTACTTGATGGCAACTCATACAGGTGGCAATGCTCTGATCAGGCTCTCAAAATGTTGGAAATTAAGAGGTACGCAGGAGAATAGTTCAAAAGGTGCGTACCTGCAGGTACGCCGGCCAGGAAGTGCGTTCATATCCGCAGGTTACCCATTCATGAGGTGCGTACCCCAGTTCACTCACTTCAAGGCAGAGAAGCGTGCTCACCTGGGGTTTCTTATGCTTGGCCCGTGGTATTTAGCCTGCCGTTCTTGATTCTATGGTTTTGGCCCGTGGTATAGGATCTATTTTAGCCCCGGTTTGGATCCCTTGTTTTGGTTATTGATGGTTTTGTCCCATGGTGTGAATAAGGGCTTAACTATAAATAGGGAAGGAGATCACATGGCTAAGGCATATTTTTCTAATTGAATATCTTAAGATCTGAAATATTGGGTTATCGGTTTAAAAGCTTGATCTATATAAAAGTGAAGTTGAAGGTGAATCTATGAAGGGTGATCTCTCAGGCGCATGATCATATCTGGGCATCTGACTATCTATGGCACACTGGGGGACTGCCAATTCGGCCCTAACCAGAGGTACGTAGGTGATTAACAGTGCAGGTGCGTGGGTATGCACAACAGAAGAAGGTGCACTGCGTGGGTACGCAGAGCAAAAGAAGGCGCAGTGCGTGGGTACGCAGCGCGACAGAGGATCAGGTGCGGAGGCACAGTAGCAGTACGCGACGCGATAGAAGCAGTGGGTGCGTGGGCACAGTAAAGGTATGCGACACATTTAAAGGAACAGTGCGTGGATACGCAGAGCAGTTCAAGGATCTCTGCGGGTATACGCAGAAGTGCAGAAGCTGAAGTGCGTAGCAACGCATGCCAGAGAAAGAAAAACTGCGTATCTGTATTAAGGCATTTATTTGACTGACTTTTCTCTGTTGATAAGGTGTTTTGGGTTTAGTTTACTGTTACTATTGATCTGGTTACTGCAGTTGACTGGGTGATTTACTTGTACTTGATGATCTCTTGATGTTTATGAATCCAGTTTGAAAATTTATGAAAAGTGGTCCTTGAAAGAAAAGAAGTAGGGGGGTTGTAGCTCCCTTCCGGGAGAGACTGGAAAATGAGAGAGAGTTGTAGCTCTTTGCAGGTTGCAGCCTTCGTACTGGTAAAGGACTGCACCAGTACAAAACCATTGTAAAAGGAGTTTCTAATTTGAAATAAGATAGAGACATATTGCAGCAGGTGGTTTTCACCCACATTGGGTTTCCACCTTATATCTGGTGTTCTTTGGTGTGACTATCTGTTTTTCTTGTTCATGCTCATTATTTTCATGGTACTGACATGCAAAAATAATTTGAAGTATAAATAAGGAAGATTTATTAAAAGAACTTGATAATACTGATTCACCCCCCCTCTCAGTATTATTTCCAACAATTGGTATCAGAGCAAGTCCTTCAGAGAAGCTTGATCACTTGAAGGAAGATCATTCATCATGAGCAACTACGAGAGGGAAGCATCAATCAGGCCACCAATCTTTGATGGGACGAACTTCAATTATTGGAAGGTAAGAGTTACTGCCTATCTTCAATCTCTTGGTACAGAAGTTTGTGATATCATAGATACAGGCTACACTTTTCCTTCAGCTACTCCTACAGATTCGGCCGAGAAGAAGAAATATGAAACAAATGCTAAAGCAGTCAATACTCTGCTAGGATGCTTATCTCAAACAGAATTCGTAAAGGTTATGCAATATAAATCCGCAAAGAAAATATGGGACAAGATTGTCTTGAGCTACGAAGGAGATAAACAGGTAAAGCGTGCTAAACTTCAAACCCTCAGGATTCAGTATGAGAATCTCAGAATCTATAATGATGAAAGTGTGGCTAACTATTTTCTTCGGGTAGACGAGATTGTTAATTGCATGAAAAACTTGGGTGAAGAAATAAAAGAGGCTATTGTGGTTGAAAAAGTTTTAAGATCATTGTCCCCAAGTTTGAATCTAAGTGTCTGCAATAGAAGAAAAGGAAAATCTACGAATTCTTACTATGTCTCAGCTACACGAAATTCTAACTGCTTATGAAATGAGAAAGGGAGGTCCATCAGATAGGAGAGAAGCTGCTTTCAAGGCTTCAGGCAAAGGAGACTACTATGAAGCAATTCACGTGCCAGAAGAAGAAGAAGAATCAAATTTTGTCAGAAATCTTCAACGGGGTACTGAAGGTTCAGAGGTAAGTTACCTTTTAAATGTTTTGCTTGTGGAAGAGTAGGTCATTATGTTGTGAAATGTCCTCATAAGGATAAGATTGGCAAAGGAAAGGACCTGCTAAATGGAGCAAGAAACATAATGCAAAAGAAAAGCTACTACACTCATGAAGACAGTGATGTCTATCAAATAGTGATGAAGATGAA